>CATIWO010016785.1:0-23364 GCA_949673435.1 Macaranga tanarius | reverse complement strand
GCCACCACACGCCATATACCCATACGTGGCTAGCACAGGTATGTAAGCGGTAGCGAACTCTAACCAACCATATGTGGATGACCGTGTCGCCTCAAGTCAAAGGACCATATGCACCATTATGCTCAAGATTGTGATTGTTGACTTAAGTGAATATCCATGCAATCACAAATCTTATGTCACAGTTCGATCCACTCATCACATGAGTATCTACATGTCTATTCTGATATCTCATGTCAAGTAGCATGAGACTCACTACCTCCCACTATCGATATCATATACCAATCAAGGAAAATAGACAGAGGTGATAGTCTTTGGATTAATACTACCCATATATTAATCCTATGACTACGAACATCTATAGTACATGTACTAATTAAATTTGTCACTCATATTATCAACACTTGATAATAAACTTATCTAACATTGTACTAAGGGTAAATATTCAAATAAACAAACACTTTGATCCAAATGAATATTTCATTGCCATGGGGATAAATATACAATGTCTATATACATGAATGACCATAGGGCACATCTACACTAACACCTAAGCCATTACAGCTGCCATGACAGCTAGAGATCAACAAAGGCCTTGGGATATAGTGAAACACTGCAGACATTTAGGAGCTAAAAATTTTGATGGTTCTCTAAATGTTGAAAAGGCTGTTGAGTGGCTTAAAAAGATCGAGAAAGTCTTTGCCTCTATGGAAATTTCAGATGGGGAGAAGATTAGTACAGTAAAGATGTTTTTACAAGGAGTAGTAGATAGTTGGATGGATAGGATATATCACCTTCATGGGGATGAAATGACTTAGCAAGCATTTGTAACTGAATTTCAAAAGGAGTATATCTCAAAGAGCTATAGGAAAGGGAAGCAAGATTCCTTCTTTAGGTTGGCACAAGAGGATATGACTGTTAAGAGTATATCAATAAATTTAAAGATCTATATCGATTTGTGGCTAATATGCTTCCTTCTGAGGAGAATAAGTATGACCGATTTTTAAGTAGCTTGCATGTGACTATTCGATCGGGTTTAGCTTCTTTTGAGGGTATTACTTATAGGAGTTTAGTGGAAAAAGCCTTGGAGGTAGAGAAGCTGAAGAAAGAAGAAAAGGAAGTGTTTCAAAAAGGTTAGAAGCATGGTCAAAGTTCCTTCTTTAATATTGATAATATATTTACTAAGAAGGGAAAAGGCGCATTTTAAGCTAGAACTGGTCCTAGTTTTAGTAGGAGTTCCTATATTGAATCAAAGCAATCTATCTAAAGTATAGTGCAGTAGCCAGTGGACAGTTTTACAGGTGCTCAAAGTGTAGGAGCTCGATAAAGGTATCAACCTTTGTGCTCAGTTTATGGTAAAAATCACGAAGGTGATTGCAGAATGCGTACTGGTGGATGTTTTGAGCGTGGAAAGATTAGTCACTTTAAGAGGGAATGTCCTCGTTTAAATCAGCCAGCTAGATTTGGGCATGGGTCTACTACACCAAGAAATCAAAGAGGTGGTAGAACCCAATCTTAAGGTAGGCCTGCGGTAGAAGGTGCAAGTGCTAGCAGGCCCAGTAGAGCTACATCTTCCATTCAGTGAAAATAGGGTACAGAGGCTGGAAGACCACAAAACTAAGCTAGAATTTTTGCTATAACAGAGCAAGAAGCACTGGCGTCTCTTAAAGTTGTGACTGGTACGTTATCTATAATAGATAAAGATGCCTATTTTCTTATTGATCCTGGCTCCACGCATTCTTTTATCTTCTTTACAATTTACTAGTCATTTTGATAAACAAAGGGATTTATTAGGTGAGGCTTTAATGGTTAGCATTCCTATTGGTAGTCCTATTATGTGCAAACAAGTGTATAGACAATGTGTAGTTAAACTAGAGGATCAACATCTATTAGCAGATTTAATTCCTTTGCCTATTTAGGAGTTTGATGCTATTTTAGTATGGATTGGTTATCCCGCCATCATGCCACAGTAGATTATTTTGAGAAGTTAGTGAAGTTTAAGCGACCTGGAAAGCCTAAGCTCATCTTTCGAGGGGAAAGTCGTCTTTTTCCATCTTGTATAATTTCTTCTATCATAGCTGAGAAATTGCTTAAGAAAGGGCATCAAGCCTATTTAACCTATATTGTTGATAAGGAATTGAGTAAACCTAAGATAGAGGATATTCTGATAGTTTATGAATTTCCTGATGTATTTCCAAAAGAGCTACCTGGATTACCTCCTGATAAAGAGATTGAGTTCCCTATTGACTTACAACCGGGTACAACTCCTATCTCTCAAACACCCTATAGAATGGCCCCAACCAAGTTAAGGGAGTTAAAGGTTCAATTACATGAGCTTTTGGATAAAGGTTTTATAAAACTTAGTATCTCACTATAGGGAGCTCCAATATTATTTGTGAAGAAGAAAGATGGTTCTTTATGATTATGTATAGACTACAAGTGACTCAATCGGATGACGATACGGAATAAGTACCCCTTGCCTCGCATTGAAGATCTTTTTGATCAGCCTCAAGGTGCTAAGGTTTTCTCTAAAATTAATTTACGGTCTAGATATCATCAATTGAAGATTAAAGAGGCAGATGTGCCTAAGACAGCCTTCCAAACCCGTTATGGACATTATAAATTTCTTGTGATGCCATTTAGGTTGACGAATGCACCAGTTGCTTTTATGGACCTTGTGAATAGAGTGTTTTAACTTATGAACAGAGTGTTTTGACCCTACTTGGATAAGTTTGTCATTGTATTCATAGATGACATCTTGGTGTACTCAAACAACAAAGAAGCTCACAAGAAACAATTGAGAATTGTCTTGCAGATTTTAAGGGATAAGCAATTGTATTCCAAATTTAGTAAGTGTGAATTTTGGCTTAATAGAGTGGTTTTTTTAGGACATATAATTTCTGCAGAAGGAGTTCTTGTGGATCCTAAAAAAATTGAAGCAATGGTTAATTAGGAACCTCCGACTAATCCTATGGAAGTTATAAGTTTTTTAGGGTTAACAAAATATTATCGTTGCTTTGTTCAGGATTTCTCCATTATTGCATCACCTATGACTAAGTTGCTTAGGAAGAACAGTAAGTTTGAATGGACTAGCGAATGCCAAGAAAGCTTTGAGAAACTTAAGGCTTGTTTAACATCAACACCTATTTTTACTCTTCCTTCTGGTAGTGGAGGTTATGTGGTGTATAGTGATGCATCGAAAAAAGGGATAGGTCATATATTGATGCAATATGGAAAGATGATAGCTTATGCATCTAGACAACTTTGACCTTATGAATTGAATTACCTAACGCATGACTTGGAGTTGGCAGCAGTCATTTTTGCTTTAAAGGTTTAGAGACATTATCTGTACGGAGATTCGTGCTAAATGTTCACCGATTACAAAAGTTTAAAGTATATGATCTCTCAAAAAGAATTGAATTTACAATAAAGACGATGGATTGAACTACTCAAGGAGTATGACTGCACCATCGATTATTATCCTGGGAAAGCTAATAAAGTAGCGGATGCGCTCAGTCGAAGGTCTTATAGCAGTTTAGCTCATACAAAAGCTGTAAGACTTCCTTTTCTTTTGGATCTGTGATCCTTATGAGTAGAATTCTCATTGAGTGGTTCATAAGCTTTGTTAGCTACTTTAAGAGTGAGACATGTGCTAGTTGAAAGGGTGCAGAAAGCTCAAGTTTAAGACCAACACTTGAGCAAAATCATTAATGAGGTGAGAAATAGCACTCGTACAAATTTTTCCCTCAGGGATGATGGAACTTTAATGTTGGAAAATAGATTATGCGTGCCTAATGAAGAAACCTTAAAAAGAGAAATAATAGAAGAAGCTCATTGTGCCGCATATTCAATGCACCTTGGCAGTATAAAGATATATCGAAACTTTAAAGAAAATTATTGGTGGCAAGGTATGAAAAAGGAAGTAGCAGATTTCATGGCAAAATGTTTTGTGTGCCAATATATCAAGGTGGAATATCAATGTCCTTCTGGATCACTTTAACCACTTCCTATTCTTGAGTGGAAGTGGGAGCACATCACCATGGATTTTATTTCTAGTTTACCTCGAACGCAAGCAGGAAATGATTCTGTGTGGGTAATTGTGGATCGGTTAACAAAATCAGCACATTTCTTGCCAATAAATATGGATTATTCTTTGGACAATTGGCAGAAATTTATGTGAATGAAGTGGTAAGACTTCATGGTGTTCCAATTTCTATAGTATTTGATAGAGATCCGTGATTCAAGTCAAGATTTTGGCTTAGTTTGCAGCATGCTATGGGTACCAAGTTGAAGTTCAATACTGCTTTTCATCCCTAAACTGATGGACAGTTTGAACGAACTATTCAAACATTAGAAGATATGCTCAGAGCATGTGTAATGGAATTCAAAGGAAGTTGGGACAAACACGTGCCTTTAATAGAGTTTGCATATAATAACAACTTCTATACTAGCCTTAGTATGGCACCTTATGAAGCACTATATGGAAGAAAGTGTAGAACTCTAGTGTGTTGGGACGAGGCAGGAGAAAGGAAGTTAATAGGCCCGGAGATTGTACAATTGACTAAGGACAAGGTACAACTGATTAGAAATTATTTAAAGATTGCTTAGGATCGACAAAAGAGCTATGCGGATTTGAAATAGAAAGATATCGAGTTTGTAGTTGGGGACAAGGTTTTCTTAAAAATTTCTCCATGGAAAGGTATTATGCGCTTTGAGAAGCGTGAAAAGTTAAGTCCTCGATATATTGGGCTGTATGAAGTCATTGAAAAACTTGGACCTATCGCTTATAGACTAGCATTACCACTAGAATTATCCAAGATTCATGATGTCTTTTATGTCTCTATGTTGAGGAGATACAAAAGTGATCCCTACCATATCCTGCAACCTCAGCTAATAAAGTTAAGAGAAGATTTGACTTACGAGGAAGAACCCATAGAGATATTAGCGAGAGAGGAGAAAGTATTGAGGAATAAGGTGATTCCATTAGATAAAGTTTTATAGAGAAACTATTCTAAGGAAGAAGAAACATGGGAGAGAGAAGAAGATATGCGAATCCAGTATCCCTATTTGTTTTCCCTCACAGGCATATAAATTTTGAGGACAAAATTTCTTAAGAGGGCTTGTAATACCCTGTCCTAGAAATTAGGGTATAAGTAGATTTATGGACTCAATTGCATTAGAAATAAGTTTGAGGGCCTTTTTAGTTATTTTAAAAATTTAGGGGACTAAAATAGATAGTTGTTAAATAGGGACTAAAATGGATATTTGCCAAAATAATTTTAAAAAAGAAAAGGAAACAGGAGCTTCACTTTTACGTCATTCCTTTCTTTCTTCTTTCTTCTCTGTGCCAACTTCCTCATTCTTCATCTTTTTCATTTCTTTTCTTTTATCAAACTTATAATTCTCAACTTCTAAACATCGATTCAAGGTTTCTTATTACAAATTCAAGAGTATATACAAGGGTTTTTGGTAAGTAAAGTTAATTTGATTCTAGTTTTTGAATTGTTATAGAAATTGATATTTTAATTGAAGTTTTGAGTTTTTAAGCCTATTTATATTTAAATAGATCTCTGGGATGTTTAAAATGATGTTTGGGATTGATTTGGATTGATTTCTAGCGTTTTTTGTCGATTTAAATCGAGTTTTTATGATTTCGGGCCTCAGAGACAATGCCTCAACGTAGAAGCGGCGCCTCAGTGCTCCAAAGGCGGTGCCTCCGCATAGAGGTGATGCCCCTGTGCATAGAGGCAACTCCTCAGCACAGAGGTGGTGCCCCTGTGCTATAGAGGCAGCACCTCTGTGTGCTGAGGAGCACCCCAGTAGCCTCCCGAAGCCCCAAGACCCTATTTTGAGCAGATTTAAGCCATTTTTCGGGGTCCTAAGTCATCTCTTTAAGCTGTAGATCAATAAAATTGAGTAGAATTGAGGTTATAAGCTAGTGTTCTTATAATTTGCTTCTTTTTATTAGGGGGAACCTCAACCTCAGTCGTAGAGCATAATGCAGCCCCTCTCGGCTAGTATTGTCAGTTGTCTTACTAGGTGAGTGGATGTTAGTATAACAATGATTTTGAACTTCAATTATGTTTATATTCTTATATTTTACAAAGGATTGATGTTTATTGATTTCTTAAATGCTATTTTCAATTATGTATTTTCTAGCTATTTGAAATCTTATGGTGTTAAGGTTAATTTGAGCTATATACATGAGAATTTAGTTTGAAATTATATGATTTAATAAATACACTCAGAAAGGTGCCTATGAAATCACACCTTGAATGCCGGGTGAAACGAAATAAATTATATTACGGACGGGCAATGTCTCTATGCATGCATATGATGATGATGATTTAGCACGTTGGGTAGCTAGGTGAGACATTCAGCTCCCAATTTTGCATGGGATTTATAGGATACCACTTGAGTGTACAATGGTATATGTATATGTATTAATGTATTTGATCTTGATGATTTTTTTTATGATTTTCCTTGATTTATATCAAGATGAACGAAGTGTTTATATAAATACTAAAGTTATTTTCCATATCATGGATGGATTTATATTTGATTAAAGTTGAATTTCTGTTTTATGATATTTAATATTATATTGATGTTTTCGGTAGTTATACTTATATCTTCTCATTGAGTAGTCGTATTCACCCCACTTATCATAACCATTTCAGATTACTTTTTAGTGGATCAGTAGATCCTTATATAGCATGTTTTGGAGTGAGCACTAGAAGAGGTTGAGCCAATAAACTATTACTGTTTGGAGATAACCTTTTGTTTTGTAAGCCTTAGAGGCATATGTACAATTGTTTAATAGATACTGTAAACTTTATTTGTATTACAGTATGCTTGTAAGGATGATTATTTATATTAAGTTATGATATATAATGGTTTTGTATATGATTAGCAGTTTAATATTGCACTGTCCCTTATGGTAGAGAAAAGGGAGTGACACTACCCAATAAGGATTGGGATTCAAGGGTAACCTCCACTGAAGAAGCTCATAATCTATTAAAGCTCTCTACCAATATTCTTATAGGGAAGTTATTGACTTATGAGCTCACCTTGAAGCAAAGGGAGAAGGAGAAAAAGGAGAAAGAAGAAAAGAAAAAGGGGATAGCTCTAAAAGCAATCCAAGAGGATAGTGAAGAAAAAATCCTTATGAGCTTAAGTGATGATGATGATGAGATTACTATACTTACTAGAGGGTTCAAGAAGATTCTAAGAATAAAAAAAATTTAAGACAAAGAGATAACAAGAAGAATGAAGGAAAAAGAGGTAAGGAAGTCACTTGCTATGAGTGCAAGAAACCAGGTCATATAATAAGTGAATGTCCAAGGCTCAAATTTAAGGGAAAAGGAACCAAAGAAAAGAGGAAAGCCTTCAAAGCCACTTGGGATGACTCATCCGATTCAAAAAAGGAAGAGGATAACCAAGAGATGGCCAATCTATACTTTATGGATTTTGAAGATAAAGAGATACCTTCGACTTCTAATTCTTCTTATTGTAATGATGATGAACTTAATTATGATGATGATGATGATGATGATGATGATGATGATGAGAGCTCTATTGTGATCAAGCTTGTCTTAAAATGTGAAAATTTTGTTTTTTAAAAAAAGTTTTACAAGCAAGAGCTTTCAAAAATGTCAAAAGAATTCAAAGATTTGAAAGAAAAATTTTCTAAAGTAATTTCTTTAAATTAACAATTATCCAATGATTTGAGAGCTTCCACTTCTTTGAGATGTGAACTTGATAAGACCAAAGATTAAAATGATAAGCTTTCCAACGAAGTTTTAGAGTTAAAGAATTCTATTTCCAAATTTCACAAAGAAAAAGAAACTCTTGACGCTCTCTTAACCTTTCAAAAATTCCATGGTAATACCCATGGCATTGGATATGAACATAGAGCATTATCATCATCATCCTCTCAAAATAGGTTTGTGAAAGCTAACTATAATTCATCACATGCTCCTAGTAGTAGTGCCAAGACTCAAGCCACATTGGCTAAAGAGTCTCATATGTCTAGAGCCAAGTATTTTAAGACTTATCTTTCTAGGGCGCAAAGATCTAAAGCACCAACTAAAAAGCCTCAACCGAAGCATGCCTTCATGTGCACAAAGAAGCACACACCCAAGCATGCAATCTCACACGACCACTTGCACACTTGTGAATGTATATCTCATATGCATTCAAGAGTTTACATGCCAACTAGAAGATATATACAACACTCTCAAGGTCACTCTAGAACCAATGTGCTTAGAAGAGAACCTATGCAATTTTCAAATGTTAAATACTCATATACATCTAAGCTCAATAGATTTGCAAATATGAAATGTTTTTATTGTATGAATCTTGGGCATGATAGCAATGTATGCTATTATAAGAGATTTCATTTGAAACTATTACATTTAGATTACCATGAGACTAACCACCCTAGACCACTTAAGGTTTGGGTTCAAAAGAATGTTTAATTTATTGTTGTGTAGGTGTGCTTGAAATCCACTAAGAGCAAAAGTTAATGGTATTTAGATAGTGGATGCTCAAGGCACATGATAGGAGATAAAGACCAATTCACTTCCCTTAAGGCTAAAGATAGAGGTAGTGTTACTTTTGGAGATAATGCCAAAGGGCAGATTATGGGAATTGGGAAGATAGGGAACCCAGAAACCCTCTCTATTGATCATGTTTTGGTTGTTGATGACTTAAAACATAACTTGCTTAGTATTAGCTAACTATGTGACATGGGAAATAAAGTTACTTTCTACCCTAAAAATTATTTTGTTAGTAGACTTGATAATGACAAAATAGTTTTTAGTGGTGAATGAGTAGACAATGTCTATGTTATTGACTTGAACAAAATAGATAACGAAGAATATAAATGTTTGATGTCTATTTCTCATAATACATGGACTTGGCATAGAAGGTTAGGATATGCTAATTTTGAATTAATCGATGAACTTAGAAAAAGTGAAGTTATGGATGGATTACCTGTACTCAAGTTCATTAAAGACAAGATTTGTGATGCCTGTTAAAAGGGGAAGCAAGCCAAGTCATCTTTCAAACTCAAAAATAGAGTGTCCACCTCTAGACCACTTGAGCTAATACATATGCACTTATTTGAACCTACTAGAGTAACTAGCTTAGGTGGAATGTATTATGCATTTGTCCTTGTTAATGATTACTCTAGATTTACTTGGGTATGTTTTCTAGCTCATAAAAATGATGCCTTTGATGCTTTTAAAAGCTTTACAAAGAGAGTTCAAAAAGAAAAAGGCTTTTGTATATTAAGTATTAGAAGTGATCATTAAACTGAATTTGAAAATGAATTTTTCAATTCCTTTTGTAATGAAAATTGTATTTCTCATAACTATTCTTCTCCTAGAACTCCTCAACAAAATGGGATAGTTGAGAGGAAGAATATAACTTTAGTGGAAATGGCTAGAACCATGCTCCATAAGTATAATTTGCCATTGTACTTTTGGGTGGAAGCCATTAACACCGCTTGCTATATTTCAAATCGTGTTTTTAAAAGACCAATCTTAAATAAAACTTCTTATGAGCTATGAATAGAAAGCCCAATATTTCACATCTTAGAGTATTTGAATGCAAATGCTTTATATTAAACACCAAGGATAACCTTGGAAATTTTGATTTAAAAGCCAATAAAGGTATTTTCTTAGGCTATTCCACCTCTAAAAAAGCTTATAGAGTCTTTAACAAAAGAACTCTAGTGGTTGAAGAGTCCATGCATGTTGTATTTGATAAAGGATCTTATTGTTGTTGATGACTTTGTAGGTGACTTCATGGATATGAACTTAGAAGATAATGATGCCTCAAAACCATTGGAGATAGAGGAACATACAAAATAGGAAGTTCAAGAAGCATCCCCACCAAAGATTAATCTTCCAAAAGATTGGCACTATAAGAAGGATCATCCTAAGGAGCTAATCTTAGGAGAAACTTCAAAAGGAGTAACTACTCAATCTTCCTTTACACCTTTAGTTAACCTTGCTTTTATTTCTTAAATTGAGCCAAAGTCTACTAATAAAGCTTTGGAAGATGAATATTGGGTACTTGCTATGTAAGAGGAACTTAACCAATTTGAGAGAAACAAGGTTTGGAACTTAGTTCCTAGGCCTAAGAATTATCCTATTATTAGCACTAAGTGGGTTTATAGAAATAAATTAAATAAATAAAGTGTTATTACTAGGAATAAGGCAAGGTTAGTGGCCAAAGATTATAATCAAGAAGAAGGTATTAATTATGATGAAACTTTTACCCCCGTTGCAAGGTTAGAGGCCATTAGGATGTTACTTGCATTTGCATCATACATGAATTTCAAATTGTTTCAAATAGATGTAAAAAGTGCATTCTTAAATGGTTACATCTAAGAGGAGGTCTATGTAGTACAACCTTCGGGCTTTGAGAGTCATAAGTTGCCTAATTATGTGTTTAAATTAACCAAAGCATTATATGGATTGAAACAAGCTCCTAGAGCTTGGTATGAAAGGTTAAGCAACTTCCTAATAGAGAAAGGATTCTTTAAGGGAAAGGTTGACACAACACTCTTTATAAAAAAATCCAATAATAACTTACTAATTGTGCAAATTTATGTTGATGATATTATATTTGGTGCTACTAATCATTGCTTGTGAGGAATTTTCTAAGCTTATGCAAGGAGAATTTGAGATGAGCATGATGGGTGAACTCAAGTTCTTCCTTGGGCTTTAATTCAGGCAATGTAAAGATGGGATCTTCATCAATCAAGCTAAGTACACAAGAGACATCCTCAATAAGTTTGGAATGGAAGGAGCCAAAGCTAGTAAAACACCTATGAGCACTACCACCAAACTTTTTAAAGGTGAAAATGGAAAGCTAATTGATGAGAAGAAGTTTAGAGGTATGATTGGATCCCTTCTTTATTTAACTGCTAGTAGGTCTGATATAATGTTTGCCACTTGCTTGTATGCTAGGTTTTAATCTAGTCCTAAAGAATCTTATTTACATGCCATTAAATGAATTTTTAAATATCTCATTGGCATGTTGCATTTAGGACTATAGTACCCTAGAAATTCCATCTTTGACTTGATTATTTATTCGGATGCGGACTTTGCTGGTAGTCTTTTAGATAGAAAAAGCACTTCTGAAACTTGCCAACTTCTAGGTCAATGTTTAGTCTCTTAGTTTAGTAAGAAGCAAGTTTTGATTGCCTTTTCCACCGCCGAAGTCGAATATGTGGCGGCTAGTTATTGTTGCTCACAAGTCTTATGGAAAAAGCAATAATTGTTGGACTATGGCATTAGTCTTGATCACATTTTAATTAAATGTGACAACACAAGTGCTATTAACCTTAGCAAGAATCCCATTCAACATTCTATAACCAAACATATTAATATTAGGCAACATTTTTTACGTGATCATGCTCAATGTGGTGATATTGTTCTTGAATTTATTGACACTAGCAACCAACTAGCCGATGTTTTCACCAAACCACTTAATAAGGATCACTTGAACTTCATTAAATAATAGCTTGGTACGTTAGATGGTTCTAGTTTGGAATAATTTATCTTGATGATTATGTATTTATGTGATTTTATGCTTTAGCTTTGACTAATGTTTAATTAGAACTAAGCATCTGAAATTGCATTTATTTTAAATTTTTTATGCTAATTAATAATTAATCATTGAATTATACTGGACAAATTTTTTTTTTTTACTATTTAAATAATTTGTCATTTGGATTAATCATTGAAATTAATCCAAATGACAAATTATTTAAATAGTAAAAAAAAAAATTTGTCCAGTAAGATCCTTTGTCATTTGCATGATCAAAAACATTTGCCAAAACTGCATTATTTTCAATAAAAATAAATCCAAAGTTTAAAGTTTTAAATTTGTCAATTTCGTCCAAAAGGACTAAATTATAACTACTTTTAGACCTAATTGACAACATTTTGAAAGCGCAGGGACTGGCATGTGTTGCATTAAGGCCAGTCACCCTCACGATCCGACGGTCACGATCATGACTAGATCGTGAGGTGCACCTTATTAAAAAATATAGCCATTTTTCTCAATTTTTATGCTCATTTTGCTCCTTTTTCAAAAACTAACATCCATTTAATCCCCTCTATTGATTTTAAATTAATCTAAGGGTCCAAAATGAGCTATTTTCTCTATAAAAACCCCTCCAAATTTCATTTTCAACTAACATTCCCATCTGTATCTCATTTTCTACAAAATTTATATATATACTCTCTCTATTTTTTCATTGTTTTAATATATTCTTCAGATACCTTATTCACTCTCACCATCTTTTTATACACATACCCCACTCTTATTCCCATTTTATCTACCATCTCCCATCCTAATCTCCAAAGAGAAATGCAAGAAAAGAAGCATCCTCTTCAACCTCCACTCCTAGAAGAGCAATCAAAGATCAACCAAGAAAAGGGCCAATAATTTCCTACACTTTTGCACAACTAAGGGCAAAAGTTAATAACTTTTCTCAAAGAACTCTCATCCCTTCAAGATATATGTCAAAGGTTGTGGTTGAAGAGCTTGGATGTTTTGATGAAGTAAAAACTTTACTTGAAAACGTAGGCCTCTTTGATCTTGCTTTTGATTTACAACCTACCTATCCTCAACTAGTTGTTCAATTTCTCTCCTCTCTTTCCATTAAAACCCAACAAATTGATGATCTAAACCCTTTTAATAGTATGAGATTTAGGTTGGGTGGAAGGAATAGATTTTTGGCCACCCAAGACTTTGATGACATCTTTGGCCTTGAAAGGGGTGGTCTTACTCAAACTAACCCTCTTTGGTCCCCTTATAACTTTTGGATGCGTCATTGTAAACTTACCTCCTTCTAATTTCATGTAGGAAACACTAAATCCTCCGCTTTCCAATCCAAAACCCTTTGGTACATTCAAAGATTTCTTGCCTACTTTATTAACGCTAAAGGGTAAAGCCATGAGGCTATTTTCTTCGATGACCTTTTCCTTCTCTATTGTATGGTTGATGATGAACAAGTTGAAATAGGGAGGTTATTTCAATAGAGACTTTGGTTGTTTAATGATAGTACTTTCGGCAATATTTGCATTGGTGGTTTTATCACTAAGCTATCTTAACACTTTAGGATCAATACCTCCAACCTAGAATCCATACCTTCCACCTTTCTTGATTCTACCTTTATAAAAAACACTAACTAATTTAAACGGGTCAACAATATGTGGTTTTGGAAGGATGAAGAAGTTCCATAAGCAAGGGATGAAGAACTTGAGCAATACTTTGAAGATATTTATCAATTTCACACTACATAAGAAGGTGAAGACACACCCATGCCTCAAACTCCCTCCATGCCTCAAAGAAAGAGAACTAGAGGTAAAGGGTCCTCTAGAGATCCTCAAGCTTATGATGATGAGCCCCAATGGGTGGGAGACATGTTCAATAGTATGACATTGATGCAATCCAACTTTAATACAAGATCTTACCATCTTGAGTCCCACTTCAATATAAGGTTCAATCAAGTGGATGCTCATATTGCCCATCTTTAATTTGATGTGCACCACATTTATAAAATGCAAAGATATGAGTGCCAATATGCTCCTTTCTCTCATCCACCACCTTAAAATCAAGGAGGCCATGATGATCAAAGCCATAATAATGGTGGAGATGCTCAAGCTTAGCCACTTTAGGCCTTCCCTTCACTATTAATTCTTATGCATTTTCTTCATTTTATTCTATTTTCTATCTTGCATTCTCACTTTATGATCTTATGGACTACATCTCTACATGTTTATATTTCTTATATTTAGGTTGCTTTAGTCTTTTTCCTATGTCTTACTATGTTCTTGTACTAGCTCTTTCCTCAATGCAAATCCTTGTGTTTCTCTCTTTTCCATTTTTTTTCCTTTGACAAAAGAGGAGTAATATAAGCCTTTTGAATGAAAATGTATGTTTTAAATAAAATTGTATATGACACTTACCTTAAATCAACTTTGAATGCTTCAACATACCATGATATATAATTTCCATTAATGCCTTATATAATTCTACATTGGTTAAGCTCCTAATGAACACTCAAGCATATATTAAGGGGGAGTTAAAACAAATGCCTTAATTTATGATTGAGGGGAGAAACCAATAATCAATACACATACTTACACTTTGATTTTTTTTTCCTTTTATTCAAAATTATTTGTCAAAGTCAAAAAGGGGGAGAATGTTGAACATTTGCATGATCAACTAATAATTCATCCTATTTTGACTTTAACAAACAACTTTTGAATCACTAATTTGTTTGTTTTAGTATGATTATAAATTAGATTAAAACTATTGATAGAGCAAGCAATAAAAGGTGATTTGAAGCTTAATTAAAGTCCTCAAAGGTCCCTATAGATATCTCTAATTGGCTCATAAATGGTTACAACTCATGTGGGATGAATTGAAGTCAAAATATGCAACTTTACTAAATGAGGACTACCCTCACAATCATGAGATGGATGGTCACGATCGTGAAGGGTGACAGACTTGCATAACAGGAATGAAGAGTATGAGCTGAAGAAAACCTGCCTTGCTCACGATCCTACCCTCGCAATCGTGAGGTGGCTGGTCATGATCGTGAGGGTAGTCTCACAACCGTGACATGCCTCCAACAGGTATAGTTTCACCTCCAACCGTCATATTTTTAAGGCTCACCATCCTGAGGGTACGCTCACGATTTTGAGCAGACTCAATCCAGTAAAAAAGATGAAATCATATGAAACCAAGGTTGAAGAGTGGTTGGACAAATTAAATGCTTTCTAACAGCTATTTTTCACCTCCAACTATAAATACAAAGCCTTAAACTTCATTAAAGAGGTTAGAAGAATTGATTGAAGCATTTTTATTCTTAGCAATTATCAAGCTCTCTTAATTATTCTTCATTTGTACTAAAACTATTGAGTGTTGGGTTTGTGGTTAGAATTACGATCTCTTTTCTCCTCAATTCTTGGGTGAAGATTAAGGAAAGTGAGGTCTAGTTCTAGTATTGGTTTAAGTATTGGCCATTAAAACACATATGTATTGGTTTTGGTTTGAGTTAAGCCAAGAAAAACTCAATTATTGTAAAGGTTTGAGTTAAGCCTTGAAAAACTCATTTAATTATAATCAATCTTCTAAATAGATTGGTGTGGGGTTTAAGAATCCTAACTTGGGGATAAGTTAGGTGGAGACGTAGGATTGATTTATAATCTGAACTCCTTAAATCTCTTATGTTTTTGTGTTTGTTTTCCTATCCTTCCTCTTCTTAAACTTTGTTTATTGAAGCATTATCTTCTTAAACTGTCTTTATTTTACCAAAAATTCAAATAGCCCTATTCACCCCCCTAGGGCCCTTTTAACTTTCCATCTCAATCAATCACTACATGGGACAAGATGTATCAATCCTTCTTCAATAAGTGTGTCCCACTTATGAAGGCTTTGTAAATTAGGGGTGAAATTAACTTCTTTTACTAAAGGGATGATGGAAACTTGTATGAGAGTTGGGAATGGTTCAAGGATCTTCAAATGCGATGCCCTGCACAAGTTATTCCACCTTGGGATTTGGTGCAACCTTTTTATAAGGGTATTAGTCCTACGTTAAGGTGTAACATAGACTCAACTTGTGAAGGTTCAATGTGGAATAAGACACCCAAGGAACTTTTGGACCTATTTGAAGGGGTTGCTACAATGGAATAAATCACTATAAGAAAAAAAAAAAGTTCAGAAATGGGAATTTTTCGTTTCTAAATCAGGAAAATCCATTTTTAATTCCATTAGTAATGGATTTAAAAACGGAAAGTTGATGTTTGTAAAAAGCTCATTGCAAATCAGAATAGCAAAATTTTAAATTCTAATTCTAATTATAAACGAATTTAACAACAAATTATAATCCATTTCAAAATAAAAAATGAAAATATGTCCATTTCTAAATTAGGAACATAAATAAAATTCTTTTGCTAAATTAGAAACGGAATTTCATTAGTTACTAATTTAGTAACAAAATATAAATTTATTTCTAATATTTTGCTGATCATTTAATTTATAAATTAGTTTTTAATGTTCTTTTTTATATATAATTTATATTCAATTATTATATAAAAATAATGTAAGTAATAATTTAGACAAGTTACTATCTTATAGCTTAAAACATAATATGTAACTCTCTAGCATTTATTAAAAAGATAACATACATAGTATTCAAAAAAAAAAAAAAAGATAACATACATAAAGTATTGAGTACATAAATGAAATTAAAAATAAAACTAAATAAATGAAAAAAAATAAAACTAAGGTATGGTACTATACATATAAAAAAAAAAAAATAATACCAAGATTGTTACTATAGCCTATAGGTTGTCAATCTAATTAGGGAGGAAGGAGCTGGATGAGGACATACGGGACCAACTCTACTGGAATTTGGCTCATCTATTTTTGGGTTTCCTCTTGAAGTTTCTTATTTTGATTTTAACTATTGAGTATCTTTCTCACTTCTTCCATCTCCAGCACAACCACACTCCCAACCAGGCTTGTTCAATCATTTATCAAGTAAACTAAGTAAAGCATTGCATAATAGCATTAAAAACAAAGATACAGTAATGTTATATACTACAAATAAAAGTAACAAAAGGACTGAGACAAGGTTACACATATGGAAAAAAACAAAGCAAAGAACCTAAGTAAACCAGAAATTAAAACTTGAAGTTAAGAGCAACCAATCCATTTGAAAACTTTGGCAAGCAATAGGAGCACAACAGCAAAATAAATGTTAGCTTAGAACTCAACATAAAGAAAGCTCAACCAAACCAACTAATTGCCATACCATTAAAACCATAATTAAATTAGTTCTACATCCTTCTTTAAAAGTTCAGGCTCCATTTTCTTCAGGCTAATCAATCCTTAAAGGTTCAGGCTCCATTTTCTTCAGACCAATCAATCTAAAGATATAATAAATTATTTTTTTAACTAGGCAGTATATACATATATAAACTTTAAATGAAATATACATATCTTCTAAGTTAGCCCTCATCTCAAAAAAAATTATTTAATATTGACCCTCCAAAATTAATTCTCTTAACTCTACATCTTACATTAGGTACTTTATATATGAGAGTTTAAGGTTAGAATCTTACCTTCTTCATTACTTCAAATTGGTAATGATAGCTAATATACTACTGGTATCTATGTAAAAAGAATAATTCAACAGTGATATAAAAATTATTTTAAGATTATAAAATTATTAGTGCTAGTCAACATCTAACTAAAGTTAACCTTCTTGACTAAGATAGCAATATAAATAGCAAATAAAAATTATAAGGCCTATTGAAAAAGCCTTACCTCATCAATATAAATAGAATAAAAGGATCAACAATCGATGTTACCATCTAAGGCTCCAACCTCCATTATTGCTGTCATTTTTTTTATCTTTAATGCGGCCATAAATTTGCTAACTATGAGCACAAATGTTGACCTATTTATTATTTTAAGATGATCACCTACAAGGATCTAAAAAATACAAAACACACTTATGTCAACAAAAAAAAAAAGGAAAAAAGGCATCCTAACTATGAGGAAGATATCTAAAGAACCTTAATGAAAAAAAGGAACATGAAATCTTTTAAAGTTTCTATCCTAATAAACTAGGGGTGAGCACGATTCGGGGGAATCCGGGAAAAAAAAATCTTCAGTACCGTACCATATTTCGGGGATTTTAAAAATAAAATCTTCAGTACCAGTACCATTTGTTGATACAAAAATACCATGTCATACCAGTTTTTCGGTACGGTTCGGTACTGGTATTCGGTTCTTTCAGAACGGATCGGTACGGTTCAGAAATTCAAAAACTTATATTATTAATTAAATTTATATTTATTAGTAACAATTAAAAAAAAATTTACTTCAGAACCCATTACAAAAAAATAAAGAAAACTAACTAATAAATAAATTAATAAACTTGAATTAAAATTTTTCTTCTCAATAGAAATTTGATTTAATTGGGTATTAAAAGTAATTATAATTTACAGTTTTTACATTATAATTTGATTTCAAATAATAAGATACTAAAGATGTATTTTTTCCACACCAATTAAGTACTTTCAAAAATAAATTTTAATAAATTTTAAAAGTATTATTTAAAGCGATCAAATTCTAATTAATGAGAAAAAAAATATTTTTCTTACCAATTGAACTCAATTACCATTTTTTTTTTTTTGAAGATAACTTAATTACCATGTTAAGTTGTATAAATGCTTAATTGAAATGAAGGTTTGGTGCTTCGTAGGGAGTAGATAAAACCATCACCTATTGAATAGAAAAATGATAAAAATGTAAATTGCGAAATTCCCTGCATTGCTAAAAAAAAAAAAAAAAAAAGGCAGGCCATCAAGAGAATTGCACTATGAGCAGCTGTGACCTCTTTTTATTTCATGATTGCTTGATTAGGTGTAACTGCTTCTGCTGATATTATAATTAGCAAAAGAAAAAATTCATCTCTGTAATCTGGGCAGTACCATTTTCTTGAAAAAGAAAATATTAAAACAACTCAAGTTGAAAATATATCATTCTAATATATAAGAGAGGAGTGCAGTAATATGATTGTTCCCATTCCAAACCTCTAGGGATTAAGACAAACAGCTAATGCTACACAACTAAGAGCTAGAAAAATATTAAATACATAATATTCCTACAATTAATTGCAACAATGCAGCCAACAGCAACAGCAGGTATTCCGGCCAGCAGTAGCACCAACAATGCAGCCAGCAGCAGCACCAACAAGCAGCCAGCATCATCAGCAACAAGCAGCCAACAGCAGCATCAGCAGAATGTAGACAATAGCAGCACAATGCAGACAGTAGCAGCCGCAGCAGAATGCAGCCAGAAGCAAAATGCAACAAACTGCATTATCAATAATACAAAAAAACACAGCCACAATGATAATATAGCACAATGAACTAGTAGTAATTAATTGTTGTAACATCAATTAATTGCTATTAACAGCACACAAAATTCATTTATAAACTAATAAAATGTACCACATACCATTTAAAAAAAATTAATAATCCAATGTAGTTTTTGACAAGACATTTTCCTTCATTTTCGGATCTTGAATAATTTCTGAAATAAACAATAATTAGTATGAGTTAATTAAGTGTTGTATTATGTAAAAAACTATGGTATTAATTGAACAACAAAATTAACTAATACCTGATTCAAAATTTTCAAGTGCTTCAATTGATTCTTCAAGTTCGATTGTTTTATTTGAGTTTCTCAACCAATCTTGACAATATATCAAAACCTCTGCAGTAGTAGGAGTTAATGAACTCCTAAATCGATCCAAAGTTCTACCTCCGGTACTAAATGCTGATTCAGAATCCACGGTTGAAGACGGAATAGCAAGGACATCCTTGGCAACCTTAGAGAGAACCGGATACCTCAATGAGTTGATCTTCCACCACCCCAAAATGTCAAACTCCAATTCATATTTTTTAGGTAGTTCTTCCAAATACTTATCCAACTCTCATTGGGATGCCAATTTTTGTTCACTCTCCATTTGTAAAAAGTAATCATCAATCTCATTTTCATCATCTTCCATTCTATCAATGACTTTTTCACTATATTGAGGCTGATTTTGAAGACTTTGTCCTTGTTCATGTAAAACCTTGTATTGCTCTATCAATTCATTCAAAGCCTTACTTACCCTCTCCATCAATTCTTGTGCATCTTTTTCACTATAGTAAGTGGTGTACTTGACCCTTAAATAATTCATCTTGTATATAGGGTCTAATACCACTACTATAAAAAGCATCACATTCATCTTTCTAAGAGAGCCCCAATATTTGTCAAATTTTTCTCTCATTTGCTTTCCCATTTCAGCCAATGAAGGATCTTTACTACTTTGAAAAGCAGTCAAATCCTTCAATATTCACATCACCTCCACAAAATACAAATTACAAGTGCAATAAAATGAACCGGATAATTTGCAAGTGACAGCATAAAATCTTTTAAAGAACTTAGTAAGGTTTCTTGCTTCAATCTAATCAACCTCACTAGGTAAATTATCCCCAAATTCCGTTATTAACTTGGAATCCAAATCCTTCAACCTATCAAAGGCTTTTTGATACCCCACGGCAACATTTAACATCAAAAAAGTTGAAGTCCACCTAGTTGGGCAATCTAATTGAAGGGATGCATTAAACTTGAGATTCACTAGCTCACAACATTTTTTAAATAAATCCAACCTTTGTGGGCTACTTCTAACATACTTAACAACATCCCTAATTCTTCTAATGCAACATTGGGAAACATCAAGACCATCCCTAATAATTAATTGAAGAATGTGAGCAAAACACCTCATATAAAATGCCTCACCACCTAGAACAAATGCATCTTTCTTTAACAATTTTTTCTTCAATTGTTGAATGGCAATATCATTACATGATGCATTATCAACCGTTATGTATATAACCTTACTCAAACCCCACTCTTCCATGCAAAGATATACAATATTACAAATGTTGATCCCCTTACGACTATTAACCACCGAGAAGTTCAAAATTCTTTTATGCATATTCTAATTTAAATCAATAAAATGGGCCGTCAAATATAAATATGACACATTTTGAATACTTGTCTATGTGTCGGTGGTTAATGAAACCCTTTGACATTGAGAAGCAAGCAAGGCACGCAATTTTTTCTTTTCTTCAATAAACAAGGAGTAACAATCTCTAGCAATTGTGAATTTAGATGGAATATGAAACATTAGGGCACTAACTCTAACAAATTATCTAAATCCTTCCCCATCAACAAATCTAAATGGAAGTTCATCTTTAATTATCATTCTAACCAAAGCCATCCTAGATTCTTGTTGATTAAAGGTCCAAGAACAAAGTTTACCACCATCATCTTTTTCAATTATAGTTTGAAAAGTCAATATTTTTTATGTCTTATCCTTGTTTTTGTGTGATTCATTTAGCTCTTTTCTTAAATCTACGGGACATTTTTTGCATGTATCCCTTAAATGCTTCCATAACCCCGATGTGCCTTCTTCACTCCTACATTGATAAGGTTTACCACAAAAAACACAAGCAGCCCTTCCCGTAAAGATACCTTTAGAATCCTAAATTTTTCTAAAATATGTCCAAACACCCAACTTATTTTTCCTTTCAATGGAAGTTGTAGAAGTAGATTGATTAGTACCTTCCATCGAAACTGAATTAGAGCAGGTAGTTTGGGTTGGGGCAGAATTTACAAGGTGGTCATTATCTTTTGATGGTGATAGTATAGCACAATCTTCCTCTAAAGGTTCTTTTCTCTTTGTACTCAAAACTGATCTATGGTTTGTCCTCTTTATTGATGTTGTCACATAAAAACCAACATAAATTAGTTATATTAAAGAATGAAAATTAAGAGGAAAATAACATCAATTCAGGCATATCAAATAATTCAAACTTGAATTGCTTGTAACATCTTTGTAATTTTCAGAAGCCATAAGAAAAGCACACTTAAAATATAATCACACCTGAAATAAAAATATACTAATTATAATCACACCTGAAATAAATATCAGTTCAATCCCATCAACCAATTTTAATTGAAATTCAGTAAAATGGAGAAGCTGATTGATCAAGAATATTTACTTATACCATGTATAGAGCTGCGATTATAATTTATTATAATTGGGCTTATAAAATCAATCCTTACAAAAAGAGTTTGAGTTTGGACAGTATGAACCAAAAGAGAAATGGATTAACTAACATACAAAAACACCTTAACAGAAATTTGAGACAATAAATGGATACAGAAAACAGAAATGGATAATGAAGTTTTAGAATAGGAAAAAGAACGGATACAGGACAAAAATAGAAAATAAAGAACAGAAAGCTAGATGCACAATGCCAAATTCAAATAAAAGACCCTGTACATAAATGTTTGTGCTAAACTGGACTTTTCAGCTGCACATAAACAACCCTTTTGTTGTTGGAAGTATGGTCTGTATAGTTGTCAACTTGCACTAGTAGCTCTTGGTTTCTGAATTATTCAGTATTTTGGGCTATTCAAAAACCAAGTTTATTGTTCAGTGTTATATGTTGTATGGTTATGGCTTGATGCCAAAGAAGAGAAGTAAAGAAAAATAATCCTGAAGATGAACTAGCAGTGCAAATTCATCATCTGCTGTAAATGCAGACTCGTTTCCTGACTCTGTTCTAGCTATTTTGTGACCACCAGGAAAATGAATTTCTCATCCATTAATTACGAGATGATTCAAAACAGGTAACAAATATTTGTTTCAATTGAGAGAATCAAAAACCCTTCCAACAACTTTTTGAATTAAATGCAGAATAGCATGCTGTGTTTGCAATGGTGTCTTGTCTTTTAGTTGCAAAAGAGCACATTCCAAAAACTATAGCTTGCGCTAAACTGTTGTAATTAAAAAGAAATTTTCATTTTAACAAGATGCCTTTGGCTCTACTGAGGATTTCAAAGGAGTAAAAAAAATTAAAATAAGATGCAAGATTGAAAAAAATTCAAATAAAAGACCACAAAATCAAGCCTCATTTTTTTTTTACAAAACAATCTTAATCACCCACTAAAAAACTCTAAAATTAATAACAGAATATTGAAAAAAAAAACATAACATGCTCAATTAACATCAATAAAATTCAATTTTTTTTAACGAATTAAACAAAAATGAGAAATGGGTATTTGAGGAAAATAAAACTAACAGCAAATCTGAGAATAAGACATAATTTTCCAGCCAAAGAGTCTCCGATTAGCAGAAGCTTAAACAGCTAATCACTGTCAAAACCTAAAAAAAACAAAAAAAATTAATAATGTAAGTTAAAAAAAGAGGAGAAATGATTTAAGGAATAAGGAAAAAGAAAAGGGTATATGGATTACTATTCAGTGGTCATGATTGGGAAGTTGAAAATATTGTTTGGATCGATGGCCAATAGAAGTTCACACCAAAACAGCAACAACAATAGCAGCATACAACAAGCAATCAAAGCTTGAATAACTAACCTAATTTGGTGCAGCAGCGAAGAAGAAGGAGAGGGAGTGGCAGCTGCGAAGAATGCGAGCTTGAAATGGAGGAGTGGCTGCGGTTTTTGTCAGTCGAAGGTGAAAGAGAGCTTGAAATGGCTGCGGATCTGGTGTGAAGAAGGTGAAAGAGAGGGAGTGGGGACAGTGAGCACTGAGCAGCTATGAAGAAGGTAAAAGAGGCGGCTGTGAGTTTTAAAAGAGGCGGTTGCGACGAAGGTGAAAGTTGGCCAAAAAGTTAGGGAATGGGGACAGTGAGCACTGAGCGGCGTCGATCTTGTGAGACAGTGGCGTAACAGCGATAAG
>CATIWO010016766.1:0-29991 GCA_949673435.1 Macaranga tanarius | reverse complement strand
GATTGACTAATATATATATATATATATATATATATATATATATATATATATATATATATATATATATATATATATATATATATGTATATTTAATTATTTGTGAGGGTGTGTGTGAGTGAGTTTGTAGAGAACTTGGTGAGGAAGAAAAAAAGTGAGCTTGAGAGAGATTTTTGGAGAATTTGGAAGTTGATTCAAGTGAGCAATTCATTGTTATAGAAAGCCATAGAGGGTCTTTTATTCATTTGAGGTCTAATTTAGTAAGTTTTCATGTGCTTTGAGTTGATTTAAATTGAGTTTTCTTGGTTGTATTCTCGGGTAGGAATTCCTCTATTTTTTAGTCATATTTTTCTCGCCATATCTTGAGTTTTATAGCTCTGATTTGAGCAAGGTTAGACTCCCTGGAAACTTTAGAGAGTCCTCTATATTTCTTATATTTTGAGCTTGGATTGATTTTGCTGTTAAGCTTTTCAATTAGGGCCAGACATTTCAGTGCTCATAGTGATGCCCGGTTTTGTTCTGTTTTGGCCAAATGGAATCTAAAATCTATAATTAATTCCACACTTTTCCAAATTAAGTGATTCTAATTGGAATTGGAAGTAGACTCAAAACCCTAGCTTTGATAATAATTTGGGGATTTTTAGACTTATGTGTGTGTATGTAGGTCTTATTGAATTTTAAGCAATTTATAGCTCTTTTAAGAGTTATGGTTGAATTGCTATGTTTGATTGTTGGAATTGTGATGTAATTGTGTGTAGGAAGTGGAAAAGGTAGAGAGGACCCTACTCAATAGGGAGGAGCTTTACTTATAAAGGAGTAAAAACTTTTGGTAAGTAATTATTATTATAATACTTACATATAACCCTTTCTCATGTAACTAAAGTTACATGACTATGTTGATTAATGTATGCTATTGAATGCGGCAAGATTGATATATATATGAATATGAATTAGTTGATTGAGAATGACATGTTGAATCATGAATATTGGCACATATGTTGTGCAAGCCACTTGATATAGTGTAATATAGATACATGAATTGTGATGTTGATTATGAAACATATGCATATGGCATGATGTGAGGAAATGTGAGGATTGTGAGGAAATGTGTGGAATGTGAGAAAAAATGTGCGTGTGGAGATTAAGCTCCATGGCCTGAGACTGAGCTGGGCAGATAGTCTCATGTGTGGCCATTCATGTGATTATAGATCTGAGACTGAGCTGGGTAGAGAATCTCAGGAATGGCCATGGTTATAAAAAAGGAACAAATATATGAAACGTGTGTGATGAGTGTCATGAAATCTGGCCGGTTACTAACTTGCATAAGCATTCATTATTTCATTGCATTTATAAATAATGTTGTATGCGATATAAAATGAGAATGATGAATTATGAATGTTGTGATTGTGGTGGATATTGAGCTATGTACATTCAATTATATGTGTATGAGTATTAGGGATGTGATCTTAGTGAATTGCTTGTTGAAATATCCATTTTAGGTTGAGACACGGTCAAAGACACGGGCGTGTCCTTGCTCGTGTCTCTAACCGTGTGTGCAAGGGAGATTTATGGCAGAATAGAACACGGTTAGAGATATGGGTGTAACTCGAGCCGTGTATAATTGTATATTTTGGGTAGTGTCAAACACGGGCGTGTCTTTGGCTATGTACATGTATGCATTTTTAAGCAGTGATGAACACAGGCCGAGACATGAGCGTGTACATGGCCGTGTACTTTATGTATTTTAGGACAGAGGTGAATACGGTCTGGAATACGAGCGTGTTTAAGACCATGTAGTTTAATAATGGTTGTATTTGATCTTTTCTTCTTAATTAGTTATTGAGGATTGTTATATGTTGATTATTTTAATAATTGCTTATTGAGTCGCAATCTCATTCCTTTGCAATTGTGGTTTTTCAGGCAAATATTAGACTTGCTTGAGGAGCATATTTAATAGAAGCTTGAAGTGTTTGTCCTTGTGAGCTCAAGTGGGTCAAACCGGCTTGGTGTTGTCATCTCCATCCTCACGAGCATCATCCACATAATTTTTAAACATTTTTTATTTTAACTATATAACTATTTTGATATTAAGCTTATGTATGTACATAAAAGTACAATGTGTATTTGATAAGAGTTTGTATCAATGTATATGGTTTAAAAAAAAAAATTTATGCCACGTGTTATAATGTCAATGGAACACTTGTATGTAATACTTGAAGGGTGTTACATTAAATGGCATCAGAGCGGGGATTAGATTTCCTCATGACATTAAACATGATGCATTTATAACATATCATGCATAAGTTTCAGAAAAATATGTAGTGATGTGTGTTGCATATCTCAGGATGGAAGAATACTATTTACCTTACATTGACCCCAAAGAGTCATCAGAGTTTGTCCATGGACCTGAACAAGCTCAACCTCAAGTTCCTCCCGGTGCATATCCTTTTATGCAGGAGTTTGTTCATATGATGAGGAATATAGGTCAACCACCAGTAGGGAATGTTGTGGATGAGACCTATGAAAAGATAAGGAAGCAAGGTGCAAAGCTTTTTTTTGGTACCACTGACCCTACGATAGCTGAGGAATGGCTAAAGAGCACCGAAAGGATTCTTGATAAGTTTGAGTGCACCACTGAGAAGAAGGTTAGCTATGTCGTATCCCTATTTGAGCAAGATGCTCTACATTGGTGGGAGACGGTATCGGGAAACGAGAACATACTGATGACCGTGACTTGGGAAGAATTTCTGAGAGAATTTGCTAAGAAATATACACCGGCAGTGTACCGGGATTAGAAGAAGATTGAATTTATTGAACTAAAGTAAAATGAACTGACTATGGCTAACTATGAAGTACAGTTTGTAAGGTTGTCAAAGTATTCTCTGGAGGAAGTTGCCACTGATGAGTTGAAAAGGAACAAGTTTGAGCGAGGATTAAACTTAGAGATCTGTGAGAAGATGGCCATTAAACCTCTAACCTATAGAGAGGTATTGGAAATGACATTGAGAGCTGAGGAGATAATCATTGAAAGAAATGAAATGGAAGCTAAGAAAAAGAAAACTAATGGCTCATTCACCGCTCTAACTAGAACTACTATGAGTTCATCCTTTAGAGACTCTAGTTTTCAACGGGGCAACTTTAGAGGAAGAGGCATAACCTAATCAAATCAGTCAAGAAGAGGCTTATTTGGCTGAGGATTTAGGAGATTCGATAGTCGAAGGGGCAAAGCAGATCGATGAGTGGCACATCAACTTCCATATGTAATAAATGTAGAAGATATCACCCGGGTGAATGCTGGAATGTTCGACCGGGCACGTGTTATAATTGTGGACAATATGGTTACTTTATTAGAGATTATCCAGTAAAAAGAAATAGAGAAGGATCTTAAATGACCATTCAGAGTAGTGCCAGAGTGAATGCACCCATAGTTGGTCGAGGAAAAGGCCGGGGTAGTGGAGGAAGTGGAGCTAGCACTTCGAGTCAAGCAGGATCCGTTGGTCTATCTCAAGGCCAAGCAAAGGTCTATGCCATCACTAGGCAAAAAGCTCCTGCAGCTTTAGATGTGGTCACTGGTACTTTTCCTATCTTTGACCATGATGGTTATGTTTTAATAGACCCAGGATGTACATGTTCCTTTATGTCTTTTGAGTTTTCTTTGAAAATGAATGGTAAGATTGAACCCCTAGAACATAGCTTATGTGTTTTTATGCCTGCTGGAGGTATGGTGGTGGTAAATTCAGTAGTGAAAGCATGTCCTATATTAGTAGGTAGTGAGATTCTGTATGCAGACTTAGTAGTTATTAAACTAGACGAGTTTAATGTCATCTTGGGTATGGATTGGTTAGCGAAGCATCATGTAGTTGTGAATTACTACACCAAAGTCGTAGTCATAGATGTTGAAGGGCAGAAAAAGATAGTATTAGTGGGAGAAAGAAAATTGGTGCCTGCTTATTTGATTTTAGCAGTAGCAGCATTCCAATTGATTAGGGAAGGATGTGAAGCTTACTTGGCCAACATAGTTGACACAACCCAAGTTAGTCCGAGAGTAAGTAAGGTACCGGTGGTTAGAGATTTTTTTGATGTATTTTTAGATGAGTTTCGGGATTACCTCCATATCGAGAAGTTGATTTTGAAATTGAAACAGTTCCGGGAGTGGCACTAATATCGATTGCTCCTTATAGAATGGAACTTATAGAATTGAAAGAGTTGGAGAAGCAATTAGAGGAGTTATTAGAAAAGGGATTCATTAGACCGAGCATATCACAATGAAGAGCTCCGATTTTATTTGTAAAGAAGAAGGATGGTAGTATGCGTCTATGTATTACTACCGATAACTAAATAGAATCACGGGGAAGAATAAGTATCCCTTGCTGAGGATTAATGATTTGCTTGACCAGTTGAAAGATGCCACAGTGTTTTCAAAGATAGATTACTATTGGCAACTCTAGGTATCCAAGACTTCTATTCTTAAAACTACATTCCGAACTAGATACGACCATTATGAGTTTTTGGTAATGTCGTTCGGTTTGACAAATGCACCGACTGCATTCATGTCATTGATGAACAAGACATTTCAATAGTATTTAGATCAGTGTGTGATTGTCTTTATCGATGACATTCTCATCTATTCTTCAAACAAAGAGGTGCATGAATAACATCTTCGAACAACTTTGCAGATATTAAGGGAGCAATAGTTGTATGCCAAATTCAGCAAATGTGAGTTTTGGATAGAAGAAATAGCATTTCTTGGGCATATTATCTCGAAGGAGGGTATGAAACCAGATCCATCAAAGATCAAAGCCATTATGAAGTGGGAAGCACCTAAGAATATGATGAAGATTTGGAGTTTTCTGGGATTGGTGGGTTATTACCGAAGATTTGTCCAAGATTTTTCAATTGTTGCAAGGCCTTTAACGAACTTATTTAAGAAGAATGTGCAATTCCAGTGGACCGAGACATGTCAAAGGAGTTTTGAGAAATTGAAGGAAGCCTTGACTACTACTCCAGTATTAGTATTGCCAACTAAAGATAGAGGCTTTGTTGTATATATAGATGCTTCAGGACAAAGTCTAGGATGTTTTCTTAAGCAAAATGGAAAGGTGATCGCACATGCTTCAAGGCAATTACGAACACATAAAGCTAATTATCCTACTCACGACTTGGAGCTAGCAGCCATTGCACATGCATTGAAAATTTGGAAACATTATTTATACAAAGAGACTTTTTCTATTTTCACAGATCATAAGAGTTTGAAGTACATCTCCATGCAGAAAGAGTTGAATTTGAGACAATAGAGATAGATAGAGCTTTTAAAAGATTATGACTGCACTATTGAGTACCATCCGGGAAAGGCGAATGTAGTAGCCAATGCCAGAAAGAGTTGAATTTGAGACAATAGAGATAGATGGAGCTTTTAAAAGATTATGACTGCACTATTGAGTACCATCCGGGAAAGGCGAATGTAGTAGCCAATGCCTTAAGTTGCAGAACAGTGGAAATTTATACAAAGGAGAATTTAGTGGCATTAAAAGTAATGAATCTTAATTTTGATATTGAGGGAGACCACTTGACAGCGGCATTACAAGTTAAACTATCCTTAGTGAATCAAATTAGAGAAGCTCAAATGAAAGATGCTTATTTGAAGAGGATAACAGAAAAAATAGAAGTGAGCCTTAATACCTAGTTTATGATTAGAGAAGATGGTATGTTAGTTATTAGCAATCAAGTATGTGTTTCAAATGTTAGAGAATTACGCAAACAGATTATGGATGAAGCACATACCGCTCCGTATGCGATGCATCCTGGAAGTACAAAGATGTACCAATATTTGAAGCCTTTTTATTGGTGGCCAATAATGAAGAAAGATGTGGCAGAATATGTGGCAAAGTGCTTGACATATCAACAAGTAAAAGCTGAGCATCAAGCACCGGCGGGGAAATTACAATCATTGAAGATACTGGAATGGAAATGAGAGTAGATAACGATGGATTTTGTGGTTGGATTGCTACGAACATTTTGTAAACACGATGCGGTATGGGTGATAGTTTATAGACCCACCAAATCTGCACACTTTTTGCCGATACAACAGATGGATTCTTTGGACAAGTTAGCATCCTTATACATCTCCGAGATAGTAAGGTTGTATGGAGTGCCCTTGTCTATCATGTCGAATCGAGACCCACGGTTCACATTATTTTTTTGGGGAAGCTTATAAGGAGCATTAGGTACTAAATTGCATTTTGATACTGGTTTTTATCCTCAAACGGATGGACAATCAGAGAGAACGATTCAAACTGTAGAAGATATGATGAGAGCTTGTGTTATGGAGTTTAAAGGCAACTGGGATGATCATTTGCCATTGCTAGAATTCTCCTACAATAACAGTTTTCATTCTAGCATTGGAATGGCACCGTATGAAGCTCTTTATGGAAGAAAATACCGAAGTCTAATTTGTTGGGATATTGAAGTCTTGAGGAAAATTAAAGGACCAGACTTGATACAAGAAACTGTGGAAAAAGTTAAAGTGGTCAAGAAATATTTACAAGTAGCCCAAGATCACCAGAAAAGTTATGCAGATCAACATCATTGGGAAATGGAATACAATGTAGAAGACAAAGTTTTCTTGAAAGTGTCGCCATGGAAGGGAATTTTGCATTTTGGCAAGCACGGAAAGTTGAGTCCAAGATACGTTGGACTATATGAAATCATTGAGAGGATTGGAGTATTAGCTTATAAATTAGCCCTTCCGAGAGAATTATCATCCATTCATGATGTGTTTCATATGTCGATATTACAGTGATACTGATCGGACCCAAGCCATATCATACAAAAGCCTGAAATTGAAATCTCTGAGAAGTTAACCTATGTAGAAGAACCAATTGAGATACTTGATTGAAAGGTGAAGCAATTGAGAAATAAGGAGATTCCAATAGTGAAAGTAAAGTGGAGCCATCATTCACCGAAAGAAGCCATATGGGAAGTGGAAGAACAGATGAAACAAAAATATCCTCACTTATTTATGGAAAATAGTGAGTAGTTGAAAATTTCAGGGATGAAATTTTATTAAAGGGGGTGGGAAATGTAACACCTGCCATAAAACATACGTATTTATGACGTAAGAATTGCCTTTGATGCATAATAGATAGTGAACTATGTGTTAAGTTGAGCTATATGCTAGAGTGTAGAGAGGGGCTAGATTGCACAATAAATTTAGAGTTAGTTGTAACAAAATAAAGTTATGGGGTATTGTGTATTAGGCCTAATTCATAAAGGAGTTAAGTAGATATTTGTGATGATATTGGGTATTTAATTATGTTCATTTATTATTATTGTTATTATAATATTAGTATTATTATATTAGTTATTAAGAGATATATATGTAATATAGTAATATAATATCAGGTGATGATTATTTATTAAAGTAGAGAAGACTTTAAGGGCATATTTGGAGAGAGTTGATTAGCTAATATATATATATATATATATATGTATATTTAATTATTTGTGAGAGTGTGTGTGAGTGAGTTTGTAGAGAACTTGGTGAGGCAGAAAAAGAGTGAGCTTGAGAGAAATTTTTGGAGAATTTGGAAGCTGATTCAAGTGAGCAATTTATTATTCTAGGAAGCCATAGAAGGTCTTTTATTCATTTGAGGTCTAATTTGGTAAGTTTTCATGTGCTTTGAGTTTATTTAAATTGAGTTTTCTTGGTTGTATTCTCGGGTAGGAATTCCTCTATTTTTTAGTCACTTTATTCTCACCATATCTTGAGTTTTAGAGCTCTGATTTGAGCAAGGTTAGACTCCCTGGAAACTTAAGAGAGTCTCTATATTTCTTATATTTTGAGCTTGGATTAATTTTGCTGTTAATCTTGTCAATTAGGGCCAGACATTTCAGTGCTCATAGTAATTCCCTATTTTGTTTTATTTCGGCCAAATGGATTCTAAAATCCGTAATTAATTCAACACTTGTCCAAATTAAGTAATTCTAATTAGAATTGGAAGTAGACTCAAAAATCTAGCTTTGGTAATAATTTGGGGGGTTTTGGACTTTTGTGTGTGTGTCTAGGTCTTATTGAATTTTAAGCAATTTATAGCTCTTTTAGGAGTTATGGTTGAATTGCTATGTTTTATTGTTGGAATTATGATGTAATTATGTGTAGGAAGTGGAAAAGGTAGAGAGGGCCCTACTCAATAGGGAGGAGTTTTGCTTGTGAAGGAGTTGAAGCTTTTGGTAAGTAATTATTATTATAATACTTATATATAACCCTTTCTCATGTAACTAAATTTACATGACTATGTTGATTAATGTATGCTATTGAATGCGGAAAGATTGATATATATATGAATATGTATTGGTTGATTGAGAATGATATGTTGAATCATGAATATTGGCACATATGTTGTGCAAGCCACTTGATATGGTGTAATATGTATATATGAATTATAGTGTGGATTATGAAACATATGCATATGGCATGATGTGAGGAAATGTGAGGATTGTGAGGAAATGTGAGGAATGTGAGAAAAAATGTGTGTGTGGAGATTAAGCTCCACGGCCTGAGACTGAGCTAGGCAGATAGTCTCAAGTATGGCCATTCATGTGATTATATATGCATGCACGAGTGAGATCTGAGACTGAGCTGGGCAGAGAGTCTCATGAATGGCCACGGTTATAAAAAAAAGGAACGAATATATGAAATGTGTGTGATGAGTGTTATGAAATCCGGCCGGTTACTAACTTGCATAAGCATTCATTATTTCATTGCATTTATAAATAATGTTGTATGCGATATTAAGTGAGAATGATGAATTATGAATGTTGTGATTATGGTGGATATTGAGCTATATACATTCAAGTATATATGTATGAGTATTAGGGATGTGATCTTAGTGAATTGCTTGTTGAAATATCCATTTCAAGTTTAGACATGGTCAGAGACACGGGCGTGTCCTTGACCGTGTGTGCAAGGGTGATTTATGGCAGAATGGAACACGGTTAGAGACATGGCCATGTCCCGAGCCATGTATGATTGCATGTTTTGGGTATTTTAGGCAATGTCGAACATGGGCTAAGACATAGGCGTATCTTTGGCTATGTACATGTATGCATTTTTAGGTAGTGATGAACACAAGCCAAGACACAGGCATGTACATGGTCGTGTACTTTGTGCATTTTAGGACAGAGGTGAACACAGTCTAGAACATGGGCGTGTTCAAGACCGTGTTGTTTAATAATGGTTGTATTTGATCTTTTCTCTTTAATTAGTTCTTGAGGAGTATTATATGTTGATTATTTTAATAATTGGTTATTGAGTCGCAAGCTCATTCCTTTACAATTGTGGTTTTTCAGGAAAATATTAGACTTGCTTGAGGAGCGTGTTTGATAGAAGCTTGAAGTGTTTGTCTTTATGAGCTCAGGTGGGTCAAACTGGTTTAGTGTTGTCACCTCTATCCTCACGAGCATCATCCATATAATTTTTAAGCATTTTGTATTTTAACTATGTAACTATTTTGATAATAAACTTATGTATGTACATAAAAGTACAATGTATATTTGATAAGAGTTTGTATCAATGTATATGGATTTAAAAAAAAATTTATGCCACGTGTTGTAATGTCAATGGAACAATTGTATGTAATACTTGAAAGGTGTTACATTAATCATTATCAAACAACAACAAGAAAGTAAATTAGACATCAAACACTAATAAAGAGAAAGAGAAAAAGAAATAGCAATTGTGTTTGACGAATTCTTCAATGCTCTCCAGGAAGTTACTTGATAATAGATAGCCTTCTTGTTGTTGTTTGATAATGATTAATATGTATCTTGGCTAAACAAATTCTAGAGTCTAGGGGCTATTATTAGTAGTTGTTATTTAGTTATGTTTATGTTTATATGCATGTGTGTTTATTCTTCATTTTGCATCAGTTTATCTTCTCCACATCCATAAGTAGTTTTTTTTCTAAGTTCATCTTAATTGTGATTGTGGTTTTATCTTTATGCCATGTTAATAATTATCTTTTTATGCTCAATTGGTAGAATTTTAAATTTTCATTTAGTATAAGTTTTAAGTTTTTCTTATTATCTCTTTTTATTATTTTCAAAATCTAGAGAATGTTTAGTCTACTTTCTAATTATGCTTAAGGCTAGGATGCTAAGGACTTAAGCTTAAGTTCTACGAACTTAGGTAGCCTTAAGGAAACTATAGCCATAATATGAGAAACTAGTATTTCAATAATGGATGAGGACACGAAAAAATATATAAAAAAATAAACAAAAGAAAAATTGATGTTTGTTGATGTTATGCATTTCGACTAAGTTGTGTGTAAGTGAGTTTGCTTGTTAATTACATTCATTCGGAAAGAATGTGTGACATCATAAGTAGTAGTAGTAAAGAAAAAATTAGTGGGATAGAGCATAAAATGCACCCACTAGTAAAAAAATTGAAAACAAATGTGTGTCTAAAAATTCCATGAGAATCGCAAGTTAGTGCGTGTGCTTAATCCTTTTTTCTTTATGGCTACTTTTATTTTTAGAACTCCTAAGTTTGAAGAATGAGCATTTTGGCTAGATAGCTTGGTTAACACCTTGACTTTATATTCTTGATTTTGTTTTTAATAAATTGAGATAATTTATTAAACTTATTGCTTATGTTATAAAACTTGTCTTCTCTATTATTGTTGAGCATTTGAAGTTTAGTTATTAACTATCTTTTTCTGAAACTTCTTTCATGGTTAAGATGACTTATTGGGATAACTACATTTATCGTGGAGAAGATAAAGTTTTTGTTTTTTTTCTCACTTAGATCTTTATTTCTTACTTAAGGGCAAACAAGGTCTAAGTGTGGGGGAATTTATTAGTATGCAAAATAGCATAGTCATTTAGGATCATTATGTTGACTTTTCTTTAGTTTTTATTTGCATTTGCTTGATTATTGCATTATTTTTGTTATTTTTGTTGCTTTTATGTTGTTTGTGTGATTTGTAGGTCCTCTTAGGCTAGTTTCATACTTGAAGGTGCATTTGAGTGCATTGGAGTGAAGATTAGTATCTAAAAAGCTAAGGATGAGGAAGGCACAAGTCGGCACCACCTTACCGAGTTATCACTGAGTCTACCCGAGAAGATATATGCCGAGTCACCATGTCATACCGAGTCATCACCAAGCACCCGAGGAAGGTTATGCCGAGTCGCCACATCGTGCCAAGTCGTGACAGAGCTTCCTTATGCCGACTTTAGCCTAAGTTGGCATAGTGGTGCCGAGTAGTTTCAATACCTTTTCATTGCACCCTTTCACATTTGTATCCATTTGGAAAGAGCACGAGTTGGGATGTTTTAGAGGCCTATAAATACATGTCTTGACATTGTTTTCTGTATGAAAAACACTTAGTTTATATTTATAAGTATTAGTATCATTTAGTTTTTGTTACTAGAAAGAAATTCTAAGTATCAAGTGAAGAAATATTCAAGGAAGTGAAGGAATACAACAAGAAGGCTATCTATTATCAAGTAACTTCCTAGAGAGCATTGAAGAATTCGTTAAACACAATTGCTATTTCTTTTTATCTTTCTCTTTATTAGTGTTTAATATTTAATTTACTTTCTTATTGTTGTTTGATAATGATTAATATGTATCTTAGCTAAGTCCTTATTGTTAGAATTGCAAGAATGAATTAATCTATGAACTACATCTTTTATCTTATATCGCATGAATGATTTCATTTTAATTGAGTATGAAATGTGTTATGTATGTTTGATCACCATATATGACTTGTTAATCAAATGTTTACAATGAGGATTGGTGCATTTTAGTGGAAATGTAATTGAAATTACTTAAAGAATAGAAAAATACTTGGAGATAAGAAATCCACTTTGAGAGATTAAAGAATTGACATGGAACTTAATGGTTTTTATTTATCTCTATAATGTCATGAGAGTGCTTGTAGACTCTAAATAAAAATACCCTTAATTGACAATGAAAATTTCTTTTAAGGATTGTTGTTCATATTCTCCAATCATTGCATGTGTTTATGTGTTAATTGTTTTGTAGTTCTTGATTAAGTATAGAGCAAGTAGAGTGTCGAATACTAGGGAATTTGGAGTAATTTTATATTAACCGGATAGGTACTTAGATGGATAGGCAAATGATATCAAGCAAGTAGTAAATTGTTGAATTATTCTTACTATTCCAAAATCACTAAATATTATAAACTATTTTAATCAATATAAATGTACTAAAAACAAATTCAAGTATTATTTATTAGAACCACAATTTAGAATTATTCAAGAACTACAAAACAATTAACACATAAACACATACAATGATTGGAAAATATGACCAATAATCCTTATAAGCAATTCTTATTGTCAATTAAGGGTATTTTTATTTAGAGTCTATAAGCACTCTCATGACATTATAGAAATAAACAAAAACCATTAAGTTCCATGCTAATTCTTTCATCCCTCAAAGTGGATTTCTTTTTTCTAAGTACTTTCCTATCCTTTTAGTAATTTTAATTGCATTTCCACCAAAATGCACCAATTCTCATTGTGAACATTTGATTAACAAGTCATATATGGTGATCAAACATACATAACACATTTCATCACTCAATTAAAATCAAATCATTCATGCATTATAAGATAAAAGATGTAGTTCATAGATTAATTCATCCTTGCAATTCTAACAACAAGGACTTAGCCAAGATACATATTAATCATTATCAAACAACAACAAGAAAGTAAATTAAACTTCAAACATTAATAAATAGAAAGATAAAAAGAAATAGCAATTGTGTTTGACGAATTCTTCAATGCTCTGTAGGAAGTTACTTGATAATAGATAGCCTTCTTGTTATATTCTTTGACTTCCTTGAATATGTCTTCACTTAATACTTAGAATTTCTTTCTAGCAAAAAAAACTAAATGATACTAATACTTCTAAACATAAACTAAGTGTTTTCATACAGAAAACAATGTCAAGACATGTATTTATAGGTCTCTAAAACATCCCAACTCATGCTCCTTCCAAATGGATATAAATGTGAAAGGGTGCAATGAATGGGTATTGAAACCATTTGGCACCACTGTGCCGACTCAGGCTAGAGTCGGCACCACTGTGCCAACTCAGGCTAAGGCTCTATCACAACTCAACATGATGTGACAACTCGGCATGACTTTCCTCAGGTGCTTGGTGATGACTCGACACGATGTGGTGACTCGGCACATATCTTCTCGGTGACGACTCAGCAAGGTGGTGTCGAGTCGTGCCTTCCTTTTCCTTAGCTTTTTAGATACCAATCTTCACTCCAAGGCACTCAAATGCACCTTCAAGTATAAAATTAGACTAAGAGGACCTACAAATCACACAAACAACATAAAAGCAACCAAAATAACAATAATAATGCAATAATCAAGCAAATGCAAATGAAAACTAAAGAAAAGTCAACATAATGATTCTAAATGACTATGTTATTTTGCATACTAACAAATTCCTCTACACTTAGACCTTGCTTGCTCTCAAGCAAAAAATAAAGATCTAAGTGGGAAAAATAACAAAAACTTTATCTTCTCCAAATAAATGTAGTTATCCCAAAAAGTCATCTTAACTATGAAAGAAGTTTGAGAAAAAGATAGTTAATAACTAGACTTACAATGTTCAACAATGATAGAGAAGACAAGTTTCATAACATAAGCAATAAGTTTAACAAATTATCTCAATTTATTAATAACAAAATCAAGAATATAAAGTTAAAGTGATAACCAAGCTATTAGCCAAAATATTCATTCTTCAAACTTAGGAGTTCTAAAAATAAAATTAGCCATTAGGACAAGGATTAAGCACACGCACTAACTCACATTTCTCATGGCATTTTTAGACACACATTTTTTCAAAAATTTTTTTACTAGTGGGTACATTTTATGCTCTATCTCACTAATTTTTTCTTTACTACTACTACTTGTGATGTCATACACTCTTTCCGAATGAATGTAATTAAGGAGCAAACTCACTTATACATAACTTACTTGAAATGCATAACATCAACAAACATCAATTTTTCTTTTTGTATTATTGTTATATATATATATATATATATTGTATCCTCATCCATTATTGAAATGCTACTCTCTCGTATTATGGCTATAGTTTTCCTAAGGCTACCTAAGTCTTTAGAACCTAAGCTTAAATCCTTAGCATCCTAGCCTTAAGCATAGTTAGAAAATTGACTAAACATTCTCTAGATTTTAAAAATAATAATAAGAGATAATAAGAAAACTTAAGACCTATACTAACTGAAACTTCAAAGTTCTACCAATTGAGCATAAATAGATAATTATTAACATGGCATAAAGATAAAACCTCAATCACAATCAAGATAAACTTAGAAAAGAAACTACTTAACTACTTATTAATGTGGAGAAGATAAAATAATCCAAAATAAAGTATAAACACACATGCATATAAACATAAACATAACTAAATAACAACTACTAATAATAACCTCTCCCCCATACTTAAAAATTCACATTGTCCCCAATGTAAATTCCAAACATGAAAGAAACGAAAAGAAAAACTCTCTCAATTCTCAGAAGGAGATGGTGGAGGAGACTCAATGGTGTAGCCACAATGAGCAAATTATTAGTTCATCTTGTACTCCATCTTACATTGCCGGTGATCAAGTTGTCAATTCCAAGCCTCCATTCCACTCAATTGATGTTGCATCTCCTTTTGATTCTCTAAAACTTGCTTCTAAATGTGCAAGTCACTACTTAAAGAGCCACTTGTACCACCTTGCATAGGGTAAGGAAGAAGAGGAACATTAGCATGGGGTACCTCTTCTTGATGCTCCTCATCTCCCACATTTAGCTCCTCTTCATGTTCCGCAGCCTCAACATGCTCTTCTGCAACATGTGGATGTGTAATCCCCTTCTAACAAGATCAAGTATGCACCAAGATCAAGCAAAAAGAAGCATCCATAACCTCACCTCTCATAAAAGCTTGCTTAGTAAAATAAGAACACTCAACAACGCGAGGAAAATTATCAAAGTTAACATTAAGAGTTTTAGCAATAATAGTAACAACATAACCATATGTTAGTAGGCCATCCTTACATGTAGTATAAGTGAAAAGCTTATTAAAAATCCAAAAAGTCCAACACACTTGCTTTTTGTTATGAATACACCACCTCAAAAACAATTCTTGAGCTGAAACTCTATTAAATTCAGACTTGTGAAAAACAACACATGCAAGAACTTTGTGCAATAGCCAAAATTTTAAGTCCTTGATAAATATGGCCTTCCCTTTCCTAAGTTGAAAGGGAGGTGACAAATCAGTCAAATATGTCCAAAACTCATCAATATCAAAAGATTTAGGCATATTACACATTCAATCCTTCTTAAAACCAAAGACCCTTTGCACGTAAGCACAAGTAAGTTGGTGGTTCTTGCCTAACATCCTATATTCAAGAATATAGGAATCATATGAGTTATCCTCTAAGGATGTATAAAATTCAGTAATTAACTCAACATAAGTGTATTCTTGCATGGAAACAAACTTCTTAAGTCCACAAGTAGTCAATAATTAATTGATAGAATCATGCATGCCAACATCTTGAAGTAAAGCAAATGGAATATACTTACAAGAAACAATTTCCCTAAACTTAAGAGTTGTAAATCTATCATATTCTTTATGTGAAAGAATGGAGAACTTAGCCTTGTAGGTGGTTGCCAAGTGCTCCTCTTCTTGATGTTCCTTTCTAGGCCTTGAAGATGAAGATCCTTTAGTCTTTTCCATGATAAGTTGGTGTAGAGAAAAAGAAGAAATGGTTGGCTAGGGTAAAGGGTAAGGAAGATGGTGATTAGGGTCGACTATGGTGAAGGGAAGAAAATAAAACAAAATAGAGAAACAAAGAAAAAGAAAATAAAAAGAAAAATGGAGTGTAGGTTTCGGCTATGGTGGAAAGAAAAGGATGAAAATGAAAATGAAAATGGGAAGAAGAAGAAGAAGAAGAAGGGCTTAATATATATAAAGAGAGAAGAGAGTGGTGTAGAGAATTGAAACTAGTGAAAAGAAAAGAAATATATGGTAATGAATAGAAGCAAAAACGTGAGTGTTATATATATATAGGAGTGTGAAAGTTGAAAAAGATGTAAGAAATGAATAAAAAAACTAAGAGTCAAATGAGTTATAAATAGCTATTAAGATAAAGGTGTAAAAAAAAGTTGAAAGGTTATGACCTTTATTGGGAAAGGGCATGACTTTTCAAATTATTAGGAGTAGTTATGGAAAAAAGACAAAAGAAAAGAGAAGGAAAAGGTAATATAAATAAATATGAAACCAATACATTAAACAACATAAAAATAAAATGAAGAGAAAACATGTAACAAGATTATAAAAATATAAGTGTGTTGAGGGATGGCACGAGTCGGCAGTGCCGTGCCGACTCGGCATACACTTAATTTATTAGGGGAGTAGTGCTATGCTAGGGTAAGAGTCATTATGACTATGCCGACTCATCACCCATAGCATCTATAACGAGTCGGTACACAGTGTCGACTTGGCACAGAGCTAAAAAATTGTGAACAAATATCCTTAGGCTAAATTATACTAAAATAAAAATAACAATGTGTATGTGTAAATGTATAAAGAAAAACATAGAAAAGAAAAACTAAAGGAAATAAAATATAAAAAGAAACTACTAATACACAAAAGTATAAACTAAGTAAAAAAATTCAATACACATAAAGCAATTACTACTAATATCTTAATACTACTAACACTATAACGTGGTTCAAATAAAGAAAATAGAAAGAAAAATGACATAAAAATGAACTAGCAAAAGGAAATAAATAAAAAGAATTAAAATGTGAGAAGAATACCTTACTATATGTAGTGGTCTATAGTTTGACCATACCTTTGCGAAATTAAGGTGTAGAGAGAGAGATTGACCTCCCATGATCAATGGCTTCACCAATCAACTATGGCTGAGACGATGGCCATTCACCTTAAAGATTTCCTCTTTATCATTAGTAATTTCAATTGCTCTATAAGGATGAACCTTGATAACCTTGAAAGGACCCGACCATCTTGACTTTAACTTTCTGGGAAATAATTTTAATCTTGAATTATAAAGTAGAACAAGTTCTCCCTCATGAAATTCCTTCTTAGCTAGATGCTTATCATGCCACAATTTAGTTCGATCCTTATATAACTTTGCATTTTCATAAGCATTCATTCTTAATTCCTCCAATTCATTAAGTTGAAGTAGCCTTCTTATACCCGCCTTCTTTAAATCAAAATTCAAAGCCCTTGTTGCCCAATATGCCTTATGTTCAAGTTCCACGGGCAAGTGACAAGACTTCCCATAGATCAATTGGTAAGGAGTAAGGCCAATTAGGGTTTTAAAGGCTGTCCTATATGCCTATAAGGCATCATCTAGATTTAATGTCCAATCTTTCCTTGAAGAAGAAACCATTTTCTCAAGAATCCATTTAATCTCCCTATTACTCACCTCAACTTGCCCATTTATTTTTGGGTGATATAGAGTAGCAACCTTATGTGTTATCCTATATTTCTTCAAAAGAGCCTCAATCACTTGATTATAAAAATGTGAACCACCATCACTAATTAATGCTCTAGGAGTACCAAACCTTAGAAAAATTATTTTCTTGAGCATCTTCTTAACAACTTTTGCATCATTAGTAATGGTTGGTATTGCTTCCACCCATTTTGAGACATAATCAACCATAGCCAAAATATACTTATAGCCTAAAGAATTAGGAAAAGGACCCATAAAGTCTATGCCCCAAACATTAAAATTCTAAACTTCAAGAATTCTTTTCAAAGGCATCTCATGTTTCCTAGATATATTACCCATTCTTTGGCACCTATCACATGTAAGCTCAAAATATCTAGCATCCTTGAATAATATAGGCTACCAAAAACCAGATTAAAGTACCTTAGAGGCTATTTTTGATGCACGAAAGTGTCCACCTACATCCAAAGAGTGATAACGTCTCAAAACATCTTGAACTTCATCTTGAGGAATGCACCTTCTAATCAAACCATCTCCACATCTCTTATAAAGCAATAGTTCCTCGCAATAATAGAATTTACTATCATGCAAAAATTTCTTCCTTTGTTTATAATCCAACCCATAAGGAAGCATACCACTCACAAGATAGTTTGCAATATCTGCAAACTATGGAAGTTCCTTATATGCCAAATTAAGAAGATGTTCACCATAAAATATCTCATTAATTAGCACACCATTATTATTCTTCTTTAATTACTCTTGATCTAGCCTAGATAGATGATCTGCAATAAGGTTTTCACTTCTTTTTTTATCTCTTACTTCTCAATCAAACCCTTGAAGCATTAGAATCCACCTTAGAAGCCTAGGTTTTGCATCCTTCTTACTTAGAAGATACTTGAGGGCATTATGGTCAGAATACACAATGAACTTTTGCCCCACAAGATATGCTCTAAATTTGTTAAATGTATAAATAATAGCAAGCAACTCTTTCTCCGTGGTGGTATAATTGATTTGAGCATCATCAAATAATTTGCTAGTATAGTAAATCACATAAGGCTTGCCTTCTTTTCTTTGTCCCAAAATAGCCCCCACCATAAAATTACTTGCATCACACATGATTTTAAATGGTTGCTCTTAATTAGGTGGTTGTAAAACCGGTGGTGAAGTAAGCGCTCTCTTCAAAGTTCCAAATGCATCAATACATGCATCATCAAACTCGAAAACAGCCTCCTTAGCAAGTAGTTTGCATAATGGTTTTGCTATCTTTAAAAAATCTTTGATGAATCTTCTATAAAAACTCACATATCTAAGAAAGCTCCTTATATCTTTAACACACTTTGGAGGTGGCAAATTAGCAATCACTTCTATTTTTGCTTTATCAACTTTAATACATCTTTGTGAGACCAAATGCCCAAGAACAATCCCTTTTTGTGCCATGAAATGGCACTTCTCCCAATTGAGTACTAGTCCATGATCCTTACACCTATCAAGAACTTTAGAAAGATTTTCTAGACCATTTGCAAAGTCAGATCCATAAACACTAAAATCATCCATGAAAACCTCTATACAATAAATCACTAAAGATTGAAAACATGCATCTTTGAAAAGTTGCGGAAGCATTACATAAACCGAAAGGCATATGCCTAAAGGAAAAAGTACTATATGGGCATGTAAAAGTAGTCTTAGCTTGGTCCTTGGGGTGAATAGGAATTTGATAAAAGCCACTAAGCCCATCTAAATAATAAAATAAGAAAAATTGGCTAGTTTCTCAAGAACTTGATCAATAAAAAGTAATAGAAAATGATCTTTCCTAGTTGCTTTATTTGATGATTATTTGTACATTTTGAATGATTTGGTTGAGTCCTACTTAATTGGGTGTATGCCAATATGCTTGAACCTTATAAAGTTTGAATTTTTAACATCTAAAATTATGCATTTATGCATTTTGATGTCAAAAATTGTATTTTGAACTGAAGTTTATATTTTTACAACTTTTCTTGCATTTTTTTCCATTTTTGGTGAAAGGCCACATTTTTTGTTTATTTCTATTTAAAAATTACATTTTTAAATTAAAGTTACACCTTTACATATTTTTGCATTTTATTATTATTATTGCATAAAATTATAATTTACATATGAAGTTTACATTCTTAGATTCAAGGTTGCATTTTTATGTATTTTCATGCACTTTTAGTTTTTTTTTTTAATGTAAACATTGCATCTTGCACGTAAAGTTTATATTTTAAAATTCAAAATTATATTTTTATGTCATTTTTAGTATTTTTAATATTTTTATATAAAAATTATATTTTACATGTCAAGTTTACATTTTTAGGTTATTTCTGACATTTTTACTATTTTTATCTTAAAATTGTATTTTTCATATCAAGCTTATATTTTTAGATCAAAGGTTTCATTTTTTATGTCTCTTATTGCATTTTTATTATTTTTAGCATAAGAATCATGATTTCTCATGTCCAGGTTGCACTCTTAGGTTAAAGTTTGCATTTTTTTTATTATTCTTGGCATTCTCATTATTTTTCATATAAAAATCATATTCTCATGTAAATATTGCATCTTTTAGATCAAATGTTGCATTTTTGCATGTTTTCTTACATTTTTATTATTTTTATGCAAAAGTTACTTTTTTCATGTAAAAATGGCATTTTTAGGATAAAAATTATATTTTTTTCATCATTTTTTATGTTATTGTCATTTTACGCAAAAATCACAATTTTCATGTATTTGAGTTAAAGGTTGCACTTTTGCATCATTACTTGCATTTTTATTATTTTACATAAAAGTCATATTTTATTTTAGTTTTCATGTAAAAGTTATATTTTTAGGCCAAATTTTGTATTTTTTGCATCCTTTGTCATATTTTTACCATTTTTGCCAAAAAAATCATACTTTTCATGTAAAAAGCCATTTTTAAATCAAAGTTTACATTTTTTATTTATTTATTACATTTTCATCATTCTTTTAACATAAAAATCACATCTTTCATGACTAAGATCTCATTCTTGTGATAAAAATTTGCATCTTTTTGTCACTGAGAGCCTTTCATCCATTTTTGGGTTCAAAATTACATTCATATTTAAAGTTCACATGCTTATTGTAAAGTTCATATTTTCATGTCATTATTATCATAAAAATACCATTTTTAATTCATGGCATTAAAATAATTCATTTTTGTATTATGAAAACATTATTTCGACATTATCTTCTATTTTCTAATTAATTCTTACATTAAAGATTTAATTTTGGCATCAAACATGTATTTTGCTCATTTTAATTAAAAAATCTCATTTTCAAATTTTACATTTTCATGACATGAAATGTGCATTTCATACAAACTTTTGGGCCCACTACACTCTTTTATTATTTTTTTATTCATTTAACTGTGTGTTTATTTGTTAATTTCCTAATTCATTGCCTTTACTTGGTAGATGTCATGGTCATGTGTTAAATGTGATAAGATTATGGTTGAGTGTATACCATGGATATATGGTTTTGCATGTTCCTAGATTTAGGATTAAATTTATTTTTCTGCCTTTTTTATATTCCGGATGTATTTATTAGGATTAATCAAAGTTATATGTATCCTTAATCCATTCCCCTTTTAGTCTATGTTGTGGTGAATGACTGTATCTTGTGTATATTATGCTTATTGTGAATGTTGTGAATGCTTGCATCTTATATGCTATCATGAAACCGAAACTTGGGTATTGTGACAAGTGATTAGGTATTGTATAATGAGAAACAGTTAAGTATAAACCACTTACCGAACTCAGAATCTTTGACAAGGGGAACAAATTTTGCCTAGAAATTTGTTTCCCATTCTTAAGCGATCGAATGATGACTCTAATTGTATGAGGCTTCTCTGAGAATACTTACATAGGGATTCTTGATCCACCGTCTTGAAAGACGTATTCAACCTAATTCGGTGCTGCAGTCACAAACCACCTGTGGTGCTCGGAGAAAACCGGCTTGCTCATACATTACAATTAACAACAATTTTTGTTATTCAATTACTTCAACAACAAAGTCACATATTTAGTCAAATTTATTCCTATTGTACTTAAATATCAAACAACGCAAAAATATAATGATATGTTTGGTTAACACTACCGCAAAAGTTGGTGGAAGAACAAAAATCAACCTGCATCGAACACTTTCTCCAACATTAACAGAAAATAATTTTGCAAGTTTAAGTACAATTTGAGTGCAAATATTTAACCTAATTAATGTTATGAATGTTATATAAATAATTAACAAAACCCAAACTATTAAAGGCAAACAAAATTTTACAAATGTAAGATATATTATATTGGAAACCATTCCTCTAACATTAAATATTATTTCCATCTCACCCTTTTCAAAAAGCAATCGCCCATTTTAAAAACATTAATATCTTCCTTTCTTGTAAGATAAGAAAGAAGACTTCTTCAAAAACTATAGTAGTATATCACAATGCTAAAATGACATAACTTAATACATTAAAGCTACTTTTTATTATTTTCTATTAGTTTTATTGACGCACATTTCATTCTCATTTAAATTGCTCTTTTATTTTTCCAACTACTGATAATGCTTTTGATTTTTTGTTCTTATATTAAATTTTTATAAAACGACACAATTACACACCATGTTATAAAACTATACTTTTATATACAAACTATAACCTCTATTATGACACCATATGCCAAACATTAAATAAAATACAAACTTTATATTTTTCAGTTCATGATATTATAACAAAAATATGTTTTTACTCGAATTGATATGTTGCAAAAATTTTTAAATTAACCCCATGTTTGTGTTTATCACTATTTACCTCTCCAATGCACAGAGTGCTGCCCGAATCCATTTTAGCAACTAATGATTTAAATAATTCTCAACTTTTCTTAGTGTCATACATGGTTGTGGAGCATACAGCATGCCAATGTGCACACTTCTTTTCTTTTCTCTCATTAATCTTTTACTGCATGTGCACACTTAGTTAGCAATAAGATTTTTTGTTGTGTCTTTATTATTGTTTTTTTAATACTAACAGTTATCGATGTCTCAGTGGCAATAATAAGCTTGCCAGTAATATTGCTTCAACTTTAAACATAACAAGTATATAATTAACAAAATATATATATCTTCATCCTGATAATGATGCTTGCATGTGCATCATTCGTAGGTTCTCTTCATCTGACTCCACCCAAGTAGATTGCTTTACGGAAGTTAATGGGCCAACTAACTGTGCTATATTCTCCATCTGCATATTAGGTAATGCTAGTGCTTCATTATCTATACCATTATTGCTAATGTCCTAATCGCTGTTACATCAGCATTAAAAAAATTTCATTACATTAAATTGCAACAACTACTTCTGTACATCTAAGCCGAAGTGCAAGCACAATGAAATGATAACATCTTATAAATCACATATCTTCCGAACATCTTTACTGCTCCACCAACTTTAATGCCTTGTTGTTCAGCATCCTCATCTTTACTAACATTAGATTTTTTGATTTTAGCTATTGTACATTAAAAACAAACATAGTCATTATAATACCTCATTTTAATCATTACTTAGGTCAATTAAATAACATAAGAAATCAAATATACATGGTTCACCACTACAATAATTTTTTAGCTATGCAGTGCCACTTTGTAATTCCTCTAAAACGTGTTCTCATTTCACACCATCTCTTGAGGTCACCAATTATTATCGAGGTTTAAAAATAAAAGGACACTTCATTTATAAGGATTCACACAACATATCGCTAATAAGTATATCTAAATTAATTATTTATTTACAATAGTAACTTATTGGATCTCTTTAAATGTATTGCCTCCCAACTTTAACACACATTTTCCAACGGATGAGGCACCCCATATTTTTGGTATAAGAAAACCTAATATTATCTTTCATGTATCAATGAAGTATAAACTAAGTTTTAACAACTATTGGAATGATAAGTCTTTACTACTGAACACTTATTTTATAAAATCTAACAGCTCATACCATATGACTCTTTAACCTCACCCAGTTGTATGGTACGTCTTTAAATGTAAATCATGCTTCATTGACACAAACTCAATGCTATGGGTTGTTGTAAAGTTATCACCCAAGCATGTGTCGAAACTATGTTGGACTCATTTATTATTTACCTTAACATTCTTTGCCATCCCAATCCAATCCAATTGCCTTATGCATTTCTTCATTATTCTAAGCAATCATCCTATGGTTCACATCTCATCTCATTGGATGTCTAATATCAATGTGGTCCAAATATAACAACTACAATGCAATATGAAAAAATAGACAAACACATTAACAATTGCCATCATTTATATGCATAAACAAATAACTAACCAATTGATTACAATGTTTAAAATTATATCTAATTATTCTACCATACAATTATAATACATCATAATCTTACCAATTACATTTATTTAACAACCAAATAACTACCTCCTATAAAAATAGCTTACATCTTCTTTTTTTTTCAAATATTAAAACATATTATATCTACAATTAAAAAAATATATACTACTCACCACAAGAAACAAAATACAGCCACCAAGTCCGAAGGAACACTCCTTGATTCTACAATATTCTTAAACTTTTTTGCATTAGACACTAACCATTTTAACATAAAATTAGCTCAACTGAATCTATTAATCTCTCAATGTCCCCAATAAAATGGAATAATTTTGGGCTCAGACTTGGATTTTTTGTGTTAAGTATAGTAACACCCTAAGGGTGAACAACATAAAATGTTAAAGAAATTGCCATCTTGATTGAGTATTTATTATAAAACTCTTAGCATCTTTGATAGTAACCTGCCATTGACTACCATATTATCTTCGAAGTTCTTAGTAGTTCTCAACTTTTGTTAGAGGTAGCCTATCAGTGTTATTGTTTAAAATTTTCAAAACCCAGTTAATATGATTTTTTGTTATCCTTAATTTCCTATGATTTTCGCGAATTAGTAGACTACAATTTCTTGGTTTAAACCTCTCTATAATACAATGACAAAACCCTATCAAGCTTTAGTAAAAAAATGTTTAACATTTCACCAAAACCAAATCTAACAACCTATTGCATCTGCTGCTGGTTCAACTTCCACACTATTTGATTATAAGTCTCTATACTACACCTGATATTAGGAGTCTACAACATCACACCACAAAATGTGTCACAAATTTTCTCAGCATCCTTCCATATTTTACACATATAAATCATTTTTTCATAGATTACTAACAATAGAACTACAAGAAATTCATACTTTTATGACAAAATTAATCTCTCAATGTCCCCAACAACATGGAATAATTTTAGGCTCAGACTTGGATTTTTTGTGTTGGGTATAATAACACCCTAAGGTGAACAACATAAAATGTTGAAGAAATTGCCATCTTGATTGAGTATTTATTACAAAACTCTTAACATATTTAATAGTAACCTGCCATTGACTACCATATTATCTTTGAAGTTCTTAGTAGTTCTCAACTTTTGTTAGAGGTAACCTATTAGTGTTATTGTTTAAAATTTCCAAAACCCAGTTAATGTGATTTTTTGTTATCCTTAATGTCCTATGATTTTCGCGAATTAGTATACTACAATTTCTTGGTTTAAACCTCTCTATAATACAATGACAAAACCCTATCAAGCTTTAGTGAAGGAATGTTTAACATTTCACCAAAACCAAATCTAGCAACCCATTACATCTGCTGCTGGTTCAACTTCCACACTGTTTGATTATAAGTCTCTATACTGCACCGGATATTAGGAGTCTACAACATCACACCATAAAATGTGTCACAAATTATCTCAGCATCCTTCAATATTTTACACATATAAATCATATTTTTCATAGATTACCAACAATAGTACTACAAGAAATTCAGACTTTTGGACAAAATTATTTTTAATGAATTCAATTTTATCACAAGATGTAAATCTATTGTGACAAAATTTTGATAAGTCACATTAAGCTTTGGAAAATGATAAATGGGGACAAAATAAAATCTATCAAAATATTTTTTCACAATAAATGAAGAAAAAAGACAAGTAATAAAAAAAATTTGTTATAATATTTTGTCACAAAAAATTGGCGCCAAAATAAAATATTGGTGCTAAATTTTTGGCGCCAATATAAATTAAATATTTTGACTAACATATTTCAAAAAAAAATAATTTAGTCACTATATTGTATCATACTACTTTTTGATACAAAATATTTAGTCACTATACAAATATTTTTTATTACAAAAAATATTTTGTCATTAAATGTTAGTGACAAATTTGCTCTACCAATGTAAATAGTTACCATGACAAACATATTCTTTTAAGAAATCGTTTTGTCACAATATGTTATTATAGTGGCATTTATTACAAATATTTTATCACCATAATAGATATTGTTTGTACCAAATATAATTTTGAGCTTGCAGTTATAAAATTAAGGCCTAAGTGAAGCCCAAAATCAAAATCCAGCCTGTTCAAAATTGCTTGGAGGAAGAAATTATTGAGTTAAAGTAAGAAGCTTCTGGAGATAACCAGAAAAATCAAGCAGAGGCTGTAGAATTGCTGGAGGTACTCTAAGAGGCACAAGTTACAAGAGTCATAGAAGGTAATCATGGCGACATTCAAGAGGAATTTACTTCTGCACTAAGTTGGTGGACTATAAAAGGATGGCGAGCAGCATGGAATCAAACACAACCAATCCAATCAACAACACCAATCAAAAATCAACAAATCAACATTCAACAAATCCAATTTTTAGCAATTTTTTAATAGTCATTTCCTTTAGCTTATAAGCATTTTTACGCTTTTATTCTAGCAAAGTTTGTATTATTGCTATTTCAATACAATTTCAAATTTCCTCAAGCTTATGGTCATTACCTCTAGCTTTTTATTATTACCTCCAGTCTAGCTTTTTATCATTACCTCCAGCATATTTTCATTACCTTCAGTGTATTTTCAATTTTATTAAGCATACTTTAATTACTTTTAGCTTTTTATCATTACCTCTAGCATTACCTCTAGCACATTTATCATTTCCTCTAGTTAAATTACTATTACCTCTAGTAATAAATTGCCATTTACAATCAAACATAAACTTTTACATCATTGGAACTCAAACAAATTGTGGTAAATGTATTTGTCTGAAAGAAGTCAGTATTTACAAATTTGGAAAATCAATCTTCTCTGGCATGCTCGAAAAATTAATTTTGCTAAAAAGTACACCAACAATCTTTTAGCACGCTCGGTGGGATGCATTCCAGCGGGATGACTAGACTCAGAAGCGAAAAAGACATCTCTGACGTTGGTGGCTCTACCAACAACCTGCCAGTAAACACTACTGGTGATGACACTGAATAGCATGACAACCTAGTGCCTCCTAAGCAGACTCAATCATTAATCAGGGCACCTACTAGCTCTGATGGCCAATAAATATAAATTATTGATACTACTGCAACTACAACTGAGGGCTCAGATGCCCGAACCATCTTCACGGATGGAATGAAGGATGTTTCAAACTCATTGGCTCTGATAAGTGCTACTCTGCAGAAAATTAATGCCTTATTCACTAAAATGGATGAGAGCTTGAAGAAAAATCCATCTCCAAGGGTAGTAGGGAAACCCCAATGAGATACTAGAAATTTATCATCTACTGCTAGACCTGGAGTCTAGAATCTGGTGGAAGAAAGGTACATTCCCCCACATAGGAGGGAAGAATCTGGCAAAAGAACTAATTTAAACACTGCTTGAAATGGTAATAATGGTAACGGTGCTAATTCTGTTAGATTAACTCCTAATAACTAAATGTTTGGTAGGACAAATCCCAATTTGTAACTTAGAATTTATGATCTGAAGACTAATCAGCAGAGGAGAGGCTCGGGGGATAATGTTCACCAAGGGAAAATTCCATTAACCCAAGGACATATGACATTTCCTCTAGGTATCTTACCATTTCCTCAAGGGCCAAATGCAATACCTCAGCCTTATCTGCCATTACCTCAAGCCCCAAGAGGTGGAGGAGTTCATTTGGATACTGTACGGGATGTTGTGTAGGAATTGTATGGGCCTGGACTGCGCCAAATTGGTCGTCCTAAATTTCACAAGCCATATCCTGATGCAATTGATAGAGATAACCCATATCCCAAGGGATATCGTATTCCTGAATTTTCATTGTTCTCTAGGGAAGATGGGCAGTCTACCATAGAACACATAGCACGGTTCACAATCCAGTGTGGTGAATTGGCTAATTATGAGAATTTTTCTAATTACCGTCTGAGGTTGTTTCCTAACACACTGACAGGTGCAGCCTTCACATGGTATGCTACACTGCCGATGAATTCTATTTTTACTTGGCAGGAGATGGAGCAACAGTTTCATACAAAGTTCTTTCGGGCTGAACCTGAAGTGTGAATAGCAGAGCTATCAAGGGTGACTTAAAGGGCTGGTAAAACTGCAGACTTATTTATTGCAAGGTTCAAGAAGATGAGGAACATGTGCAAAATATTTATTACCATTACCTCTAGGCATTTGGGAACTCAAACAAATTGTGATAAAGGCATTTAGGAATCCGCAATTATCTGAAAGAAGTCAGTATCTATAAATTTAGGAAATCAATCTTCCCTGGCACACTCGAAAAATCAATTTTGCTAAAAATTGCAACAACAGATATATTTTATTACAAAATTTTTATCACAAATTATTGTCACTATATAATTTTTATGCCAATATAAATTATATACCGTGATAAATATATTTCATCAATAAATAACTTGCCAACCAAAAAAGTATTTATTATACAAAAAATTATTTTAATAAAATATGTCAAAATATTTTATCACAATAAATGAAGAAAAAAGACAAGTAATATCAAAAAATATTTTGTTATAATATTTTGTCACAAAAAATTATCACCAAAACAAAATATTGGTGCCAAATTTTTAGCGCCAATATAAATTAAGTGTTTTGACAAATATACTTCGTCAAAAAATAATTTAGTTACTATATTGTATCGTACTACTTTTTAGTACAAAATATTTAGTCACTATAAAATTATTTTTAATTACAAAAAACTTTTGTCGTTAAATGTTAGTGCCAAAATTTCTCTACCAATATAAATTGTTACCGTGACAAATATATTTTGTCAAGAAATCGTTTTGTCACGGTATGTTCTTATAGTGGCATTTATTGCAAAATATTTTATCACGATAATAGATATATTTTATTACCAAAATTTTTATCACAAATTCTTGTCACTATATTTTTTTATGCCAATATAAATTATATACCATGATAAATATATTTCATCAAGAAATAACTTGCCCACCAAAAAAGTATTTATTATACAAAAAATTATTTCAAAAAAAGTAAAATTGTATATTTAAGCCTTATAACATGAAAATTAATTAAGAATTAAAGAATTTGTTTTTCAAATAAAATTTGATCAACTAAATAATTGTGAATCAATTACAAACAGTGTGATATGTGTATATTAATTTGTTCAAAAAGTGAATTATTAGTGACATTTTTGTTAAAAATAAAAATACATGTAACCATCTTCAATATCTAACAAGAAAAATAAATACAATTGTAAATAATATAATTACCTTTTTCCTTTTTCAATTGGACTTCTGTGCACTGAACTCACAAAAGACAAGATCTTAAATGCACAAAACTAACTATTATATTATGACCGGAAACAAATATAAATCCACCAAGTCATTGTCAAATTTTGGGTTAATTACACTCACAGTACCCAACTTTCTAACTTGATCCCATTATACTACCCAACATTCAATTAGTCACTTAAAACTCTCTAACAAATAATTTGAATTTCATTAAAATACCCAACGTCGTTTTTCGGTGATCGGTGATGACTTGGAGCATATATGGTAGCACATGTGTCTCAGTTATTTTTTTTTTCATTTTCTACATGGATTGAGTTAGACATATGTCACCATATCAGGACCATGTGTCCTATTTATTTTCATTTTCTCATTTTGTACTTCCTTTTTTTTCACTTTTCTCTATCATTTTCTTTCATTTTCCTGCACTTTCTTAGACACCAAACAGTTTTTCAAACTTCAAAAAAAAAAAAATTACAAACAAAAGTCACACATATACCCAATTAAATAACTAATTCTTTACAAATTTTTAACACAAATAAACCATCTTCACCTCTACCATCATTATCTATATCTTTATCCTCCACATTTTCTCCTTCATTATCATCTGCAATCAAAATCTATTGTCTACTAAAGAAGTGCAGCACTTGCACATTAATATCGACTGCAAAAAGAAAACATCAATCTGTCATCAACTAAAAGGTCAAACATGTGATAGAAGAAGCTGACCACAAATAATAACATCTGATCTTTGTTATCGAACAAAAGAGGTCGGCCATGCGAGGTCAATCACAAAAAAAAAAAAAAAAAAAAA
>CATIWO010016740.1:0-12025 GCA_949673435.1 Macaranga tanarius | reverse complement strand
TATATATATATATATATATCTAATTTCGATCTAATTTTAGAAGAAAGAAAAAAATTATTTCTAAATTTTATCAAAAGAAAAAAATTGGATCATAAAAAATATTTAGTTTCAAAAAAGAAAAAATAAAAAATTTTCAAAATTAAAAAGAAAAAATTATATTATTTGTAGTTAACGAAGTATATGAGTGGTATTAGAGTCTAGGAGAAAGTGAATTTCTAAATTCTTTGAATTTTGGATTAAATTGAAAAATTAAATGTCTGAAAGATTAAAAAATTTCTATGTAAAATTTGAAGGATTTAAAATATAGTGAAGGTACCAATTTAAAATAGAAATAAAAGTTACGTAACTGAAAAGATAAATATCAAAATCAATGAACCAATTTGAAACGAATGGTAAACTTAAGTAACCATTGGAGAAATTTACCTTATCATTTACATTTTTTTAATTTTAATAAATTTTATCAAGTAATATGTAAATAAGTTTAAATTTTTATTAAAATTTTAAGGTCTATTTATGATCAAAATAACAACATTTGCCACTTTTTTGTAATTTATTATAACCTTTAGAATTTAATAAAAATATGCTAATTGGTTTTAATTATTTACAATTTTAACAAAATATGTATTTTGGTTAAAAATAAAAAAAATTGGCATATGAAATGGTTTTCTTCGGGTATTTAATATTTTATCAATTTTGATCAAAATGAAAATTACGATAGAATTATAAATAATTTGTCAAATTATAAATTTTAATATTAATAGCCCAAGTTTAACCATAACTCGCCTCAATATTATTATATGTAGTAACAAATAAAAGTTTTGTATTTTTTTCCTTTTTAATTATTATGCTATCGACATAGATTCTTAAGGAAGTTAATTTCTAATATGTGTAAATATTGTTATTTTGATTCGTAATTATATTTCGGTTTAATAGTTTTTAAAAAATGGAAATACAACTGTAATGTTATTAATTATTAGAATTAAAAATCTTTGGCTAACAAAATTAAAACAAATTTAATATATATATATATATATTCGATGAAAGTTCATGATTGTTTTATCATTAAACTTGTATGTTCTTAAGTTTTCACTTTTAAATAATACATTTGTTATCTTTGTCTTAAAATAAATGATATTCTTAAATAAATAACTTTTTTTAGCTAAAAGTACACTTTTTCTAGAAAATTTTGATATATAATTTTCAATTTTATTATTATCTCATATCTAAAATAGCTCATTGAAAATAGCCTTTTTATTTAGTTCTAAATTTTTATAATGAAAAGAATAATTTTAGAAAATTTACCCAAATATTTCAAAACATCATTTATTTTGGAAAAATAAATCTAAAAGATAAAGCTATTTTTTTTGAAATTAAATGAAGGAAATAATGTTTTGGTCAGGTTAATTTTTCATTCATGTTTTATTAAAAATATGAGGATGCAAATGCATATATATTAGGGATGATTCTGTCTATTTTAAAACAAAAAGGACTTAAAGAATCATTGTTTTAAACCTTAAGGGGATCTCTGTAATTTGCTACAGTGTAAATATATATAAGAAACCGAAGGTTCTTTTAACAGTTCCATTTTTATATATACATTTTTGAGTTACCTTTTTTGATAAAAAAAAAAAAAAATTGAGTGACCTTTGATTTCTTTCGTTTTGGCTTTCAATGGAGTTCAGTTACTGGTCCGGCGAGACGGCGGCGGCGGGTGGTGGGAATGCTAGAACGTCGACGTTTAATAGTTGGGTGCAGAAAACAGAAGAGAGTTATCAGTTGCAGTTAGCTTTAGCTTTGAGGCTATCATCACAAGCTGCTTTAGCTAACGATTCAAATTTCTTGGAGTTCGAATCCAGTAATCGTCATCAGATTCCTTCTGATTCTGCTGAATCTGTTTCTCATCGATTTTGGGTATGTTTTGCTGAATTCCCTCTCTCTTTCTTTGTCCTGTGCTTAAGTAAATATGTTGTTTTATAGCTTTTCTTGAAGTGTAAAAATGAAAAATGCAGGAATTTTTAATTGAATTGAATTCTATTTAAGATAGTTCTGTTGTTATGTTAGTGGGTAGAATTCATTTCTTTGAATTTTTGAGAAAAAAGAGGTTCTTTTGAAGGAATCTTGAAGTGCCTTGTGTTTCTTGAATTGAAAGAATTGAATTCTACCATTTTAAGACTGAATATATATAATTTGGTTCTTGAATTTTTTTTTTCTTCGAATGAAAAAATTGCAAATATAGTGATTTATTTTGTGTGAGAGTTTGTGTTTATTAGTATGATGAATGGCTATGTTTTTAATTGTCTAAAACAGGTGAATGGGTGTCTCAGTTACTATGACAGAATCCCAGATGGGTTTTATGTAATTCATGGAGTGGATCCTTATGCTTGGACTATAAGTATAGACCAACAGGATATTGGCTTGATCCCATCTTTAGATTCTTTAAAAGCTCTTGATAATTATGATGATTTGTCGGTAAATGTGGTGTTGATAGACCGATCTAGGGATCCTCTTTTGAAGGAGCTAAATAACAGAGTTATTAGTCTTTCTACTAACTGGATAACCACTAAAGATGTGATTGATCAGCTTGCCAATCTCGTTTGTAACCGAATGGGGTGAGTTTTTTTTTAACTGGCTAGGATTTTCAAAATTTTGTTATGAATGTTTTTGTGTTACAATTGTGCTGAATAAGCTTGTTAATATTTATATTTTTAATTTTTGACAGGGGTGCAATCTCTAACGAACAAAAAACTTTTGATATGTGCTGGAAGGAATGCACTGAAGTTTTGAAAAACCGTTTAAATTCAGTTGTTTTTCCAATTGGAAGCTTACGCATTGGCCTTTGCATCCATCGTGCCCTACTGTTCAAAGTAAATGCCACGTCTTATTTTATTTTCAGTGTATTCTGCAAGTTTTGCATGTTTTCTATGCTAGTGTTGACTATTTTTTTTCTTATGGTGTTTCAATGGAAAACTGAACTGTTTTTTGGCTATTTGTATATGCCCTTCAGCTATTTCAACTGAAATGGTGCTAATTTTTTTTGTATGTATTTTTATCTCACTCCTTGAAATATATATTGAAAAGAGTTACAGGATGAAGCTTTCCTTGAATTGTAATTTTTGTAGGTTTTAGCAGATTCAATTAACTTACCATGCAGAATTGCTAAAGGCTGTAAATACTGTAGAAGAGATGATGCTGCTTCTTGTCTTGTACAAGTTGGTAATGAAAGGTACGCACTGTTCACTGCTATATTCTATTAGCTTTGCATACCAGATATGTGAATTTGTTGGAGCAACAAAAGCTAGAATGGGGAATTATTGGGATTGACTAATGCAAAATGGATAATGAACTGTAAATGCCTCCTATAGTGAACATAAGTTATCAGCAAAATAAAGTGAAGACATAAACACATTGTTTTAGGCATGTCAAGGGGGCTTAACAATTAAAAAGTCATGGAAGCTAAGGAAATGCGGGCCATTTAGGTCTGGAGATGTCTGGATAAGTAAATGGGAGGTTCTAGGTTTTTTTTTTCTTGTCCTTTTTGTTTTTATTCTTTAGCCAGTGCATAAAGTTGGTTTAGCTTGATCTTTTTCTATTTTTTACAGGAAAAAAAAAAAAAAATCAAATTAAGGATGAAGGAGTACTTGAATTTTCTCTAAATAGTGTCCAGAAAAAAGAAGCATATTTAATAGATGATATATCAATCTAGAACTTGTTCTGGTTATCTTGGATTTATTATTAGAGTTTAACAAGTTTTGTTTCAGTAAATTTTTGGTTGGACAAAAATTAAATATGCCCTGGCTGCTCATTCAAGTTTTTTTTACATTTCTTTAGAAAAGAAACCAACCATACTGATATGATCTTTTATCATCCAAAGATTTACAAGTGATCTTTACTTTCTTTAGCATCTCCTGTGCAATGTGTGAATCTTCTTGCTTTGTCATCAGAGGAACACATTCAACACTTCTATTGGAACGCTAGAGGTCTGACTCCAAACTTATCTGCATATATGTTCAGGGAATATCTGGTGGATTTGTTTGTGAAGCCAGGAATGTTAAGCCAGCCTGATTCCTCTCTCAATTGTATTTCTTCAATCTTAGTTTCTTCGCCTTTGCTTCATCCAAGTTTTAAGCCTGTACAAACAGCTGAGGATCTCAGGAATTTTGCCAAACACTTTTACTTTGACTCTGAATCACTTAATCTTGCATTTGATGATGCTCTCTCAGGTGATTCCCCGTGCTTATTCACATATACTTGTTGTAATATGTACATATGTCCTGTCTGCCTATTTACTGGGCATTTTGTCTTATTTTCATTATTGTTTGAGATGCAGAGTATTTTCTTATTTCCAGCAAATTGTACACTGGTTGTTTGGTTGCATATTTGTATGATTTTATTAGTATAGCCAATCACTGGTGAATCGATATAATACTTCTGATGATTTACATTTCATTGTAAATCAAAACGAAAAATAAAATTTTCAACTTATGTCAAACTTAAACTGTTACTATATTTATTGGTTCTTGTAGAGTTATAAGCACAAACAAAAGTTAAAAAATTACACTGGTTGTATTCTTATGTCAACACGATGTTTTACCTGCACATGTGATGCATCTGATGTGCAAAGAAAATTCTGTTCCCTGGTTAAGCTCAGGGCTCACCTTGTGCACAAAGAGCTTCCTAGCTAGTGTGATTAAAGGGGAGGCTGGGGACACATGTACACAGACTTTCCCCTTCATTTTGCAAATAGGCACAGCTCACACGGATCACGCCTCAAACAAACCGCAGGTCACTAAAGGAACAATTTGACCATTAATTATGCTAGTACGCGCAAGTTCATGATAGCAACATTAACAGACATACAATCCAATGATTTGTTACTGATATATTTCTCTTGTCTTTTACCATACAGGCACTGTTGACCAAGATGACATAAATAGTCAAACACTCATTAAAGACAAAAACATTGTGCCCACTTCAAGCAATAGCCATGAAGCTTCACAGCCCCATCTGCTCAAAGGAGTTGCTGGGAACATCAATAATGGCAAGAATCTTCATGTTCTACAAAGTCCTGCATTTCCAACTAGGCATAGGGATATGAATCCAATTTATGTCATTTCTAATCCAAAACCTGATGCAACAAATAACCAGTTGTTCTTGGAAGCAAACCTGTCATTTGTAAGTAGATCAAGTAATGAACTTTGCCTCGAAGACGAAGATTTGGACGTTCCTTGGAATGAACTTGTTTTGAAAGAGAAAATTGGAGAAGGTATCTTCTTGTTTGAACTTCTATGCACTTTAGTAGTTCACAGCTGCATGTTGTAGTGACAATTGATAACCACAAATTCCCTCAATGCATGTACCTCAATTTTATTTTGAATTTTCTGAAAGAAAAAATATGAAGTATGCTGAATAATGCTTCTCAGGTTCCTTCGGAACTGTCCATCGCGCTGACTGGCGTGGTTCAGTAAGCATTTATTTTTTTTATTTTGTTGTTACATTGAATTCATATTTAATTATGTATCTTGGTTTTAGTTTCTTACCTTTAATATCAATCATGCAATGCTAGGATGTTGCTGTCAAAATTCTCATGGAACAAGATTACCATGCAGAACGCTTCAATGAATTTTTGCGTGAGGTGCGTAAAAGATAATTTATGCCTTCTAAAAATTGGTGCAACAGTAGACAGCAGACAATGTTCAAGCTCTTCCATGTTGGACTAAACATTGACAAATCTCTTGCTTTTCTAGTCTCAATTTTCAATTGAACTCAATTACTGCAATTTGTTTATCAGGTTTCAATCATGAAACGTTTGCGGCATCCAAACATTGTTCTCTTTATGGGTGCAGTTACTCAGCCTCCGAACTTGTCCATAGTTACAGAATATTTGTCAAGGTATTAAAATTCCTTCTCCATGTGATGATTCAGCAATATCTCTGCCTTTTATTCATTTATTTTAAGGAGAATGCAATATAATTGATAAGTGAAAGGGAATAATTTGTTTTGGAATGCAGGGGTAGCTTGTATAAACTCTTGCATACACCTGATGCTCGATTGATACTGGATGAGACACGTCGCTTAAATATGGCATATGATGTGGTATGCTTCTATTTATTTCTGATAATATTTTGGTTGGCAAATGGAATTTGAGTTGATTTGGTAGAAAAAAAACTTTGAACAATAGCATCCTTGTCATATTAGACTTGAATTTACACATTTCGTGGGCTCAGGGTTTATTTACTGCTCTGTGCAGGCAAAGGGTATGAACTACCTTCATCAGCTTAGACCACCCATTGTTCATCGAGATTTGAAGTCTCTTAATCTCTTAGTGGACAGTCAATACACAGTAAAGGTTAGGTTTACTAACATTCTTTCACATTGGAAAATTCCTGCTATCTTTATAAGCACTATTACAACAGTCAAAGTGTAAAACCTTTCCATGGTTGAGCTAATATGTAATCATGACATGATGTATGATAAGCTTGGGAGGCAGCATGAAGAGAAGAAAGTAGACAGAGAAAGTAAATAACTAAATAACATGACTGCTATCTTCTACACTTAGGGGTCAGGTTGGGGGTGGTTTAATGGTTGCTGGTTGAATTACAGCAGTTAAATGGCAGAACATGTTGTGGTAACTTATTGTTTATTTATGCACTAAGAAAAGAAACTAATAATTACTGGTTCTTGGAATATGACGTATATGAATATCCAGGTTTGCGATTTTGGTTTATCCCGTTCAAAGGCAAACACATATCTTTCATCAAAAACTGCAGCTGGGACTGTAAGTTCTATTTTAAATTTATTACGTTCTATATATTTCTAATTATTTGTTATGGAAGAAACAGCCAGTGTTTCATGAACTAAAACATCCAATTTCTCGCTCTTTTATTTTTAGCCTGAGTGGATGGCTCCAGAAGTTCTTCGTAATGAGCCATCAAATGAGAAATCAGATGTTTACAGCTTTGGTGTTATCTTGTGGGAGCTTATGACCCTTCAGCGGCCTTGGAGAAGTCTAAATCAACCACAGGTTGTTTATTTATTCCCTTGCTGCATTCAAACTGCAAATAACTTAGGAAAATGTTAAGAACCGGATTATGTTGTTGAGTTGATCAATTAATTATCTTAACTTGACAAACAATGGACATTGGGATTCTCCTCAAGGGAGAATGTAATTTAAAGGTGGTTTTTGCAAAGAAAATCTGATGGAATGGGAATAAGAGATGAAAAAATTTGTTGCTTGACATAGGATTTTCTTAGTGGAAGATTTTGAGTCTTGCAAAACATGTTTGTCCAGTCTTCATCATCGAGAGGACAAATTTTTTTTTTTTAAAAAAAGAGTTCAACTTAAGAAAAATTGAATAAAAGGTTGATGGCAATGTAGGACATGCACTTTTCTAGGTTGTGGCCACAGTCAAAATGGCTGTGGCAATAGCAGTCCCCTTGAGAAAAAGAGCAGTATCAAAGATCTTGCGATGATGTCTAAATACAGAGCTTGAAGTCTAGTAAATTGCGCTAAAATACTATTCTTCACTTTAATGTATAGGTTAAGAAAGCATCATATTTTTTTAGCAGAGTTTGGGAGTGCAAATGAGGTGTCCTGTCTTTCTTATCTGTTGAACATTTTCCTTGGTCAGCGGGAACATTTTTAATGGACCAACTTATAAAACTTCCACTGTTCCTTTCTGTTCATTGTTCTTTGGTAATTAGAAAATTTCATGAAGTTTAGCAGTCTAATCTACTGGTGAGGGACTTCTATGGAAAGTAATAGTCAGATGAATTCTGATTTGCAACTTTTATCGGAAGTGTTACTAATATACAAGAATTTTGGTTTTAATTGGTGTCTCTTTAGCTGAGTATTTTAGTTCTTAACTATGATTCATTGAAACTTCATTCAATCAAGGTTTGCACTTCTCCCAAATATTTCGGTGCCATTTCCATAAAGTATAAAAATTAAAAATCTGTTTCCATTGAGGAAAAGAAAAACATTTCCTTAACTTAAAATTGTTAAAAAAGGGAGAAAATCAATGATATATTTAAATATTGATTCAATAGTTTTCATAATATTCTCTTTTTGATTATTTAATTTCTGAATATTGATTAATTGAAATATTTAATTAAAAAAATGATAATTTTGTAACTACTTATATACAAAATTAATATTTTTAATAGGCTTATTGGTCTAAAAAATCCAAACCTTTTTGACTTGTTGCGATTTTAGCCTACTTTTAAAATTTTGAAAAAAATGGTCAGATTTGAAAAATCAGTGGCAATTATAGCTTAAAATTGATTTTGGTCAAAATTGAGTGTGGAGGTGTTGACGTGGCATCATAGGTGACACCACTAGTATAGGGCCTACTGCCACATCAACTAAATATTTGCATAAAAAGCCAAATATTTTCAATTTGTAGCAAACCTAAATTTTTAATTTTGGCATAAATATCTTAATTTTTCTAAATACATTACATTTTATTAATAATATGTAATATTTAGTAGTTAACTATATTACTTAAATTATCAATTATTTTTACAATATATAAAAATTGAAAAATATATATCATACATTTGATAAATAATACAAATTCAAAATTTTATATTTAAATTATAAATATTTAATTATTATTTATTTAATACTAAAATACATCAATGTAGTTAATAATTATAAATATTAGTAAAATTAAATATATGTTCATACATATATAAAAAGTTGAAAATTATTAATAATTGTATTAAAATTAAATTCATGTGTTTAAAATTTAATAAATAATATAATACTAATAAAATTTTTAACACATGTATTAATATATTTCTAATTTTAATAATATTTTAGTTCTTGTGTAAATATTATTTATTTTGAAATAATTCAATAATTAATAATTTAGTAATTAGACTAATGTAGTTTAGTGTTAAATGTATAATATATATTTTTAAATTTTTATAAATTATAAAAATAATGGATAATTTAAGTACTATAGTTAACTAATAAATATTTAATATTTAATAATAAAATGTAAAGTATTTTAAAATTTAAGATATCTATGCCAAAATTAAAAATTTGGGCCAAATTTGCTACAAATCGAAAACGTTTGGCTTTTTTATGCAAATATTTAGTTGATGTGGCAGTAGATCCCACATCAGTAGTGCCATCTAGGATGCCATTTTAACACCTCCACACTAAATTTTACCAAAGTTAATTTTTGGCTATAATTGCTACTGATTTTTCAAATCTGACTATTTTTTCCAATATTTTAAAAGTAGGCTAAAATTGCAACAAATCAAAAAGATTTAGATTTTTTAGACTAATGGGCCTTTTTAATATTTATATATATAGCCTTATATTTTTTTAATATGTCCATGTTTCTCTTACATTTCCGTTTTCTATATTTTTGTACATGTTTCCCCTACATTTCCGTTTTCTATATTTTTGAAAATACCATTTCATAGTATACGTTTTTGTGTTTCCATTGCTGTGATACATAGGTTATATAATATTAAAGTGGAATCCTGAATGCTGATAAAGAATGGAATTTCAGAAAGGAATTAGATTATGAACAATGAGAAAATAAACGAAATTGTGTCTATGTAGAAATGTTCTGAGATGAGCTTTGTTGAGGTGCATTTCAATATTCATAGATAATTTAACAGATGAAAGGAAGCTCAATAGGTACAGAATCTATCTTGTTGCAGGTTGTAGCAGCTGTTGGCTTTAAGGGTCAAAGGCTTGAAATTCCGAACAGTGTAAATCCTTCAGTGGCTACCTTGATTGACATCTGCTTGACTTCGTGAGTGGAATTAGAAAATGCTTTTGTGAACTATCAAAGCATAATGGACTAATGTTGTCTCTTAATGAAGTGCGTTTAATCTAACTGTGAGCCTGATTTTTACTGCAGTGAGCCCTCACAACGACCATCATTTTCATATATTATGGAAACTTTACAGGGAGTGATCAAGAACTCCGTGTCTCGATCGGTTAATGTTCAAATTACATAACAAATTTTGAGGAGTGGAACTCCAGTAAAATATTTGTTCTTCTACAATGTGCCATCCATTTGATGCTCATCTGGTTTATCATTCAGGTGCGCTGTCTTTGTATAAATAGGTCAAAATAGATCATTTATATATATATATATATATATGGCCTATGTATGCTGTATTATTACCCTTCCAATGGGTGTGGCTGTTGTATGTTGTCCTTCAACACCCATCATGTTCAGGTCTTAGTTTATGTTTTTCTGATAATATTTCATTCAGCATGATCGATTCTCCAAGAATGTAGCTGCAGGCCACAACATGAACTTCTGGATTATTATTATTATTTTTTTTTTCAGCAAACATGATTAAAAATTGTGATTTTCATTCTCCTGAAATGTGAAATGCCATCATTTAGCACACCCATTCAAGTCATTTACTTCTGAAAATATCATTGGTTAGACTTCAAGGATTCTATAAACACCGACAAACTACATGTCTTGAGAATGTAAGGGCAGAGCTAGGCATTTTTATTAGTGGGGTCAAAGTTAAAGGTTCAAATTAAAATAGGATAAAAACTTAATTTCATTCGGATCAAAGCATAAAATTTTATAGGACAAATATATAATTATGTAAAAACTTATGTATATGCACATTTGTATCAATTTGATTTTAATGTTAGTGTTTTTGTCCTCCATTCTTTTTGGCTTCTCATAATATACTAATCATAGTTCATGTTCAGTCCTGAATCCTCTGCCGAAGTATTTTCTTTGCTCCTCGGATATGTTACTGTTATTAATAGGTGAGAATTCTTGGTGTTGCTAAATATCATGCAAGATTGATGAAGGTACTACTACTAGAGATCAAATAACGCAAAGTTTAGAGTGGCCACAATCTGCAGTTGGTCCATGTTGCTGATATTCTGATGTAAAATGATATTCTGCCAGTCGCTGCTTTGTTGTGTTATACTTCTATAACCAGTTTATTGTTAAAGTGTTAAAATTTGCTGTTATTTCTGGACTTCTGTCTGTGCCTGGCTGTAAACTTATCTATGTGGACTTGAATTGTGCATGCTTTTGTCTATTAATTTAAGAGGTAACCTTGCTAATGGGGTTAATATCCAAAAGTAAATTATCCATTGCTAGATGTAATTGTTTCTTTGAGCATCTCCATGACTCCTTCCACAAACAAGATAGGAATTGAGTGACATTTTGTTTGATGGTTAAATTAACCATTTGGGGGCGTATGTTGCAAAGATAGCCAATAAAATTTTCTGGAATGCAATGTAGCTGTACAAAAAGTTCATTAAGCTGCTGATTATTACTAAGCTGGAATTCCCAGAGCAAAAGTTAGAGAAATAAGACCATTTATTAAGACACTCAAAAGTATATTTCTTTGTGGTAGTGAGTAAGGGTGTAATCGAGTCGAATCAAGTCGATACATTGTCAAGTTCGAGTTCGAGTCGACTCTCAAACTCAAAGTTCAAACTCGACTCGAACTCAATCGAGCTTCTTTATTGAAGTTCGAGTTCGACTCAATTAAATAATTTATATACTCGAGCTCAACTTGGATTGATTCGATTAATTATATAAAATTTTTAAACTTGTAAAATATATATATTTTAGAATATTTGAACTCGACTTGATTCGATAAGATATTTTTATAATTATATTAAAATAAAATGATAAAATGGTAAATATGTACAAATTTCATTTGACTCGTGAGCCTATCGTGTCAAATATTTATGAGCTTGAACTCGACTCGACAGAATACTCGAATAGCTCAAACTCGAGCTCGATTCGATTATTATCGAGTCGATTTTGAATTTTTTCGAATAGCTCTTGAGTTGGTTTGACTCGGTTACACCTCAAGCAATGAGCAAGCACGTTCATTACAAATTATCTAACATTCTAAATGGTAAAATATTTTGTCTAAACAATGTTAGATTGACCTAGTTTTAGGCCTTTGAAAGAAATTGGGAACAAACAAATTTATGAATGGAAGATAATAAAATATGTTCTATATTTTTTGGGATAATGACACTGGTAGTCCTAAAAGTTATATA
>CATIWO010016735.1:0-12725 GCA_949673435.1 Macaranga tanarius | reverse complement strand
TCCTCTGTACTTATGAATTGACTTTGTATCTCACATACATGATCAGCAAAACATGATCATCAGTCAACCTCATACTAGTCTTTATTCATTATTTTCCCATAATAATGACCGACTAGGGATGATTTAGAATATAACTCATTTACCATATAAGAGTTTTACTATCAAGTCACACACTTGATGATCTTAAATAGAGTTAAACATTCATAGAATTCAATAGAGTCAATATGATAAAATGCCTCTTTATTATAATGATGCAAAATAGACAAAGTCATGAAATGGCCATAATACAATTGGCCTAGGGCACATCACTAACACAGGTTGAGTACATCTAGAGTTTGCTGGGGATGGTTCCTACCATGAAGGGGAGCCATACCATCAAAGTTGAGTCTATCCTCAACTACTATTTGGATATGGATATGGACGTTATCAGCACTTCACCACGCTAGATAAATCAGTTGGTGAGAGCCTTTCTATTCTACTTATTAGGCACAACCTTATTGTCGGACACTGCTAGTTCAATTAACTTGATGTTCTTGATGCCACTATGAGACCTGGATATGGTGTCTATTTATGATTGGGGGTCTGCAACTTTGGCATATCTATACTATGGCATGGATGCTACTGTCCGAAGGGCACAGAGATTTTGTAGATTTTGGCATGCTACTTTGGTGAGTTTATTATTATTATCCTCTAATTTTATTTATCTTTCCCTTGACTTATCCGTTCTGCTATTAGTGTACTTTTACAGGTTTGGGTCATGGAGCTTAAGCTGAATCGAGAGATAGGTCCCGTAGGTCAGCGGTCATTTCCTGTCCTCACCAGATGGGGTTCTAATAGGACACTCAGATGAGATGTCACCAATGTTCATATCCATCGCTTGTATCTTAATGAATTGACATGGGAGAAGGTATACCTGCATATAAAATAAAATTATTAGAATTCGCTAGTTATTTCTTCACTTTTACTTACCTTCGTGTTTGATCTTGACAGCTGTGCCATAATTTATGGGGCCCCTAAGATGACTGATCTTAGACTATGATCCATTCTGAGCCTCTGGCTAAACAGATGTCTTACTTCAAGGTCCTGAGCATAGGATGTGGTACCTCAGGGGGCATATCCTTTTATGCCATTAGGGTCCTGACAAGAGACATATTCCGAGGCCTCCTCCTAGCTCTATGTTTTGGACTAACTAGCTCAAGAGGGAGGAGTTAGAGCAGGCACTTACAGATGAGCTGGCCATCAGATTTGTTCGGAGATCCAAGACCCGCTACATGGCCTTTGTTAGGTCATCTTTATTATAGCGGTTGCCTTTGCATCATGCTGGTGATATGGTACATTTCTTAACCTTAATCTTTCTTCTTTTTATTTATTAGTCTCCTACTAATCGATGCTTTCTTTTGATATTCTTAGTCTCCTACTCATACATAGAGACCTCCTCAATATTTTAGGGCTACTCCAGATGTTGCTGGCCCTAGCATTAGTGCTCCACTAGTCACTCTAGGAGTTCTAGGCATTAGTTCTGGTCCTCTTTTTATTATAGGTTCTTTCCCTCATATGCTAGAGCCTCTTTGCAGACACCAGATGCCTCCTAGTGAGCTGTCTCGTCAGTTTATGACACTAGATGAGGATTTGACTCTGCATTGCTTGCCAGTTATGGCCACACATATAAGTTTCTCCCTTTTGTTACTTTCATTTCTTATCCCTATGATATATTAATCTAGCACAAAACATGCATAATGCAAATCCCCAGACAGCAAAGAGAATATCTATAAATATTAGTGGAGGCTTATAGAGAGAGCCATATGTTAGTGTCTCAGCATTGGAAGGTATTTTTGAAGTTCATTGGTTATTATATGTATGCATGTATGTATGCTTAAAACTTACCTATTTCCTTTATTTAGACAAACTAAGTACGAGTCTTTGCAGGTGCAGACGGAGATGGTTCATCTTCAGGTTGCTAAGCTGGACGTGGATGATAATGAGGATTCTGATGGTGCTAATGAAGAGGCTACTGATCTTAATGCTACAGGATAGGAGATCCAGGGTGGTGGTGATAAGATAGTAATAGATTAAGGAGGTGGTGGAGGTGAGGCCATCGATAATGATGATGGTAAGGATGATAATGTCGGTGAGGACAATGATGATGAGGAGACTAAGGATGAGTCATAGATTTAGGCCCTGATTAGCTCTAGACATTAGGATATAGGATGACTTTATTCATTTTACCTTCCCATGTCTTAACATTATGTACACATTTCTTGAATTTATGATGATGCACTTTTTTCTACATTTTTCTTTTGATGATCTTTATTTTTCCATGATAATATTTAATACCTGGCCATTTATGCCAAATTATCTGCTATTTTCTTAAAAAAAGTTCATTTTATGCTGAAACTGGATGTTGAGGTGCCTCCTTAGTGATGAGGCGCTGCCTTAGTCACTAAGGTGCCGCCTTAGTGACAAGGCGGTAATGATAAGGCATCACCTCATCACTGAGGCATCACCCTAGTAGACTAAGGCGATGCACTCCATGCCTTTACCTGATGAGGTGGCACCTCAGTGGGTATTTATGCATAATTGTCACTTTTAAATATCCCTAATTCTTTATAAAAATCCCACTATTTCACCCTTTTCATAACGTATGACCTGAAACCCTAGAAGAGCCCTCAAAAGATGCCTGAACACAATTTGAAGATGCTTTATCCTATTTTACAGAGTATGGATAGGGAAGATCAACTAAGATTAAACCCTTTCTATCTTTTCACCTTTCGATCCCTTCACCTACACAAAATTAATTAGCCCTTCTTGGATATTGTGGCCTAATTTTAGAATCCCCATAACCATGTATTTTATTTTAACAACTTTGAAATTTGCCCCCTGCCTGAAGAATTTGGAGCAATCTTATGTTACCCAGATGATTCATCCAATTAAATTATAGTTTTGCAATTTAGCAATCCAGATTCAAAGGTCGTGTAACATCAGATGGCCTGGTTATTCAACATCCCTCCTCAATCTTCTCTCGCGTATATTTCTGGAGATGGAATCATTCTAGATTAATTCTTGAAGGCTACTATGTCCGTTAATAGCAAAGAAGTTTATTAGCCTTGCATGATTGCTATTTATCTGTATGCCTAGTTCCTATTGGTTTCTAAATCTAGTGATTATGACTTCCAAGTGATACATATTCTGGATCAAGTAGAATCTAGTTACAACCCTATGCCTGTCATTCTTGCTGAAACCTTCATTGTTCTAAATAATTTATCAGAGACACAATGCTTCACAGGGAGTCCAATGTTGTTGGAGGTAAGATTTTTAAAGATTTTAGCTTTAGGAAAAATTGAAGTTATTATCACCTTCATAAGACTTTGTGAAGTACAAGGTGAAGCATGTTCAGACTGGAGCCTTACAGAAGCTCCCTGCTGATTTGAACGAATGGTTGGCCAGCTTTCCTAAGACTGGAGTACAATGGATGTGTCCCTGGTGGAATATTCAGCACGTAACCATTTAAACATATACCCACTATGTTCCTTTGGCTGGTCTTCATTACTGATCTTTTTACTATCCAGACTATCTATATCGCTAATGTGGGGAAAAGTAGATGGTCGCAGAGCCTCCTCATAAATTTCAGCCTGGACCTCTAACTTAAAATTTTTTGGAGAATCTATCAGCAACTTGGCCACGTTGCACTATTCGACATAAATATATCTTATGAAGGGGATATCAGTACAGATGATAACTACAAGAGCTAGATACAATTGTAACAAATAAAAAAAGATGAGTTTATTAGGATTTCAGAAGACTAGGGAGCTTTATAGGGCTAGTGTTCAGGAGTTAAAGAAGAACAAAAGGAAGAGATCTTATATTTATTTATTCTTAAGTTTTAGTAGTTTAATCAGATTTAGCTTAGCTTATTTGATGCCTTTCCCTTTTGGTTAGTCTAGTTGTAATAAGTATTTTATGCAATATTTAACAAAAATACAGGCAATCAATTCATTTATTTTAAGCACAATTGCACATACAAACTGCTTCTAACATTTCTCCTATTGTTGGATGGCTTGCCTTTGCAAGTGTTTCAACCAACTATTTTATTATCTCTCTCTCTCCTTTTATTTATCCTTAATTTTTTCCTAGGTTACCCTTTTATGGAGTTTTCAACCTAGAGGAATTTTTTTATGTCTCTAATTTTTGCCTAGACAACCTCTTTTTGAGGTTTTCTCCCTAGCAAAACTTTACAGAAAGTATTTATTGAGCTTGTCCATATTGATGGGCTCCCTGAACTCGTTCATTTCTAAGTTTGATAAAATGGATGCACCTTTCGAGAAAACTTTCTTCACCAAGTAAGCCACTTCCCAGTTTGGTTTAAACTTTCCCTTTGGATCAGTGAGGATTGGCTTTATATGCTTTAATATCAAGTCACCTTCTTTTATTTTCCTCGACTTTATCTTTTTGTTACAAGCTCTGGCTATCCTTTTTTTATATAATTATGAGTGATATATGGTTTTCAACCTCCTCTCATCTAACAACATCAATTGTGCCAATCTACTCTCAACCCACTGATATTCTAGGATCTTTCTCTTTAGCAAGACCCTCAAAGATTAAATTTTCACTTCAACTAGTAATACTGCTTCGTACCCAAATACCAATGAGTAAGGCATGACCCCGATAGATGTTCTTGAAGTCATCCTGTATCCCCACAAAGCATACTATAAATAATTGACCCAATCCCTATAGTTCTCTATCATCTTTGCCAAAGAATTGCTTAATATTCTTATTTGCAGCTTCTACTGCACCATTGGCTTGAGGTCGGTATGGGGATGACCGGTGATGTTCTATTTTATAATGGCAGAGTAGTGCAATAGTTTTTGACTAAAATTGGACCCCTTGATCAGTGACAATATGATGCAGTAAGCCATATCTACAGATTATGTTCTTTTTTATAAATCTTGCCATCTATTTTGATCCCACTGAAGTATACGACTCTGCCTCAACCCATTTGGATAAGTAATCGATTGCTATAATAATATATTGGTGCCCATTAGATGCTGTTGACCTTATTTCTCCTATTATGTTAATTCCCCAAGCTATGAAGGGCTATGGGGATATCATTCCCTAAAATTCCATCGAGGGTAGATGACTAACACCTCCATAAGCCTGACAATTATAGCATTTCTTCACAAACATCACACAGTCCGATTCTATTGTCAGCCAAAAATATCCTTGTTGAGTTATCTTCTTAGCCAACACTGTTTTATTCATATGGGGGCTACAAACATATGTATGTACTATTTTCATAATCCTTTCAGCTTCCACTTTATCCATACATCGTAAATGTACTCCGGTGGGCATCCTCTTATATAACATCCCATTATGATTGATGAATTATCTTGACAATATCCTCAGGGATATCCTTTCCTTTGTATCTGTATCTTTAGGGAACTGGCATATTTCCAGGTATCTCTGTAAGTCATAAAACTATGGTTTTTCATTTGGTTCAACCGGTATTACCTTTATTTCTTCATAACATAGAGTCTTAGACCTTGCTAAGATAAGAGGCTTAACTGCGGTCTGTTTGCCACCTTGCCACATTGAAGCTAAAGTAGCCAGAGCATCTGCAACTTGATTATCTTCTCGGGGGTAAATGAACAAATCTGCACTGACTGAATAAAAGGGTGATAGTAGCCAAGAAATCCCAATATAACCTTAACTCATCCTCTATAACTTCCCATTCCTTGAAAACCTGCTTTACCACCAACATCGAGTCACTATATACCATAACCTCTTCTCCCTCGATGCTGCGTAATGCCTCTAACCCGAAAATACAAGCCTCATATTCTGCCTGATTATTTGTTACCTCAAACTTAAGTCTTTTTGCCATCGGAATCATCTCACCTTCTATAGTGACCAAGATTACTCCAATACATGCCCTCTACTCCATTAAAATACATATGCCATCTCTATACCTCAATTGCTCCCAAGGGCTCATCTGAAAACTCAAATTCCCACTCATGATCGTCATCCACTGGAGTATATGCCAAAACTTTTACTGCTGTCCTTCCTTTGATCATTTTCTTTAATAAATAATAAATCTCGAACTCTGTAAGTAGTACCAACCATCTAGCTAACTTTCTTATGAGTGAAGGAGTTTGCTGGAGATACTTTAGAGGGTCATGTTTTGATACTACTTGTATTTTATAGGATTACAATTATTGCCGGAGCTTCTTGGTTGCCCAAATAACCACTAAACATGTCTTCTCCACCAAATTATAGTTGGCTTCGTACGACAGGAACTTCTCACTCAGATAATACACTATATGTTCTACACCACTTTCATTTTCCTGTGCCAACATCGCTCCTACTGCTTCTTTTTCTATTGCTAAGTGCAGTATTAATGACTTTCCCAGTCTTGGGGGCTGCAATACATGTGGCTTTATTAGGTAATTCTTGATGGTTTCAAAAGCCTACTGACACCTGCCATCCCACACTACTGGCTAGTCCTTTTTGAGTAGCTTAAAGATCGACTCACATATCATGGTCAACTTGGCTATAAACTTACTGATGTATTGCAGGCAACCTATAAACCCTTTCACCTCCTTCTCTATTCTAGGTGCAGGCATCTCACTGATGGCTTTCACCTTATCTGGATCAACTTCTATTTTCCTCTGGCTAACTATATGTCCCAGCAGTTTACTTGAGGCTACCCCACACACATACTTCTTAGGATTCAATCCTAAATTGTACTTTTCAGCTCTCTTTAGGAACTTATCTAGAGCTTTAAAGTGCCCTTCCCTAGTTTGGTACTTGACCATCATATCATCTACTACTTCAATCTCTTTATGGATCATATCATGCATTAATGTATTGGTCATTCTTTGGTACATTGCTCTAGCATTTTCAACCCAAATGGCATTACCAAGTAGCAATAAATTCCCCATTCAATTAAGAATGATGTCTTTAACTTGTCTGCCTCAGCCATCATAATCTGATTATAACCTAAGAATCCATCCATGAATGAATGCATCACGCTTGAAGCCACACTATCCACTAATGTGTCTATATGGGGCAATGGAAAGTTGTCTTTCAGACATGCTTTATTCAAATCCCGATAGTCAACATACATTCTCACCCTTCCATTTCTCTTAGTTACCGAAACTATATTAGCGAGCCACCATGTGTCATTAACTACTTTAAGGAATTTTACTTTCCACTACTTTTCAACTTCTTCTTTGGTTAGGAGTGTCCATTCCGGCCTCAACCTTCTCTTCTTCTATTTGACTAGCGTGAAATGAGGATATGTAGGGATCTTGTGCTTTACAATCTCTCGATCTATCCCCAACATATCCTCATATCCCCAAGTAAAAACTTTCTATCTTTTTCTTAATATTTCTTTTATTTTTTCTCTCTCGTCAGGAGTAAGGTTAGAAGCAATTAATATATTTTTAGGTTTTTAATTATGCCTAAATTAAATGTTTCAGTTTGCATAGAATTAATGTCAAATATATGCATGAAATTTTCATCATAATGAGAACAACCATTAGGAAATACATCATATAAGTAAGTAAAATCAGATTTTATTACATCAACTTTAGAAGAAAAACAAGTCATCAATTTTAAAAAGTTCAGCCATAGAAACATCACAGTCATCATAAAAAACATCCATAATGTAATTTTGAATGAAAGTCTCCAGATCCATAACAGCAGTCTCATCCTTAGCATCCTTCCCTACAGTAGTAGCATCTTTTTCAACAGCAGTGTCCTTCTTAGTAGCACCATCAGTAGCAGCATCTTCCCTTTTTGGCCCCACTATCAGCTCTTCTATTTCAATCACTTCTGGAACCTATGCAGCGGCCTTTTCTTCACTTATCTTTATCTCAGTGAAGTATTTAGCAAATATCTTAAACCCAAGGATCTCTTTATTGGCCAGGAATAATGGTTCAGGTGTACCAGCATATGGGAGATAATTACCCTCTTTCATAAATTTCTCCCATAATTTTCATTTCTTTTCACTATCAGGTCCGTCTTTTCCACCATGGTAGCTGATCCCATACCTCAGTATTGGTATCTTAAGTTCCACAAACTCTGGCAGTTCGCTCTGATTCTTCCCCAGGCCTAACCCTAGCATAAAATTCATTCCTCTCATCGTGTTCACTATTCTTTCATCCATGAAGTCCTCATAGAGCATGCACACCTCAAAGCCTGGACTCAGGGGGATTTTTTTAGGAGCTAACTTCAAATATGCAATAGTAGCCTCGGTCTCAGCAGCAATGGTAACCACTTTCCCCTCATACAGAAACTTAATCTTCTGATGGATAGTAGAGGGCACTCCATATAATGGATGAAACTAGGGTCTTCCAAGCAACACTGCAAAGTTCACTGGTATGTTAATCGCATACAAAGTAACATAAGCTTCGATAGGTCCAGTCTTGACCAAAGCATTAAAGATACCTTCTACAGATCTCTTAGTATCATCATATGCCTTTATAATCATATCTAAAGATTATAGGTCAGTAGTGGTAACTCTAAGCTTGGGTAAAATTTTCAAGGGGCAGACATTGGTTTCAGATCCATTATCTACCATCACACAATAAGTCATCTTCCCTTTTATTTCAGCCTTGATGAATAGTACCTTATGATGATCTCTCCCTTCCAAAGGCAAGTCTTTATTTGTGAAAATAATAGCTCCCTCAGGTCTTTACATTAGGGAAAGCACTATCTATTCTAGAGTAGTGCTAGTTGAGATCTTCTTTTCATGTAGAGCCCGTACCATTACATCCCTGTAGACTCTGGACTATATCAGGAGTTCTCAAATGCTGGCAACAGTTTTAGCTTCCTTCAATTGCTCTTTTTTTTGGCTCTCTCTCTTTATTCGTATCCTCAGCTTCAAAGTCTGATTCAAATTTCTTAGCTGGTATATTTTCCTTCTTCCCTTTCTTTTGCTCTGATGGTGCTACCCACCTGACTTCTTTTTCATCTCCACTTTCCTATATGTCCACTTTCTCTTCTCTTTCTTTATCAGATGAAGTCCAAATGTCCAGTGCATTTATAAAAAACTCAATCAGCTCCCTTTCCTCTGCTTTAACATTTTTCATACCCCTTTCTAGGCTGGTTTTAGGTTAGGTAGGTTTGAGGTCAATAAAGGAGTTAAGCACTTGCTCTTCTATTAGGCCAGCGCTGATCATTAGGACTTGTTGGTTAAGAGGTAGGACATTTCAGTAGTTTGGTAGTGGATTTTTTCTAGATGTTTGGTTTCTAGGTCAACAATCTTGCCAGCATTAATGAGGTCTTGGATTTCATGTTTAAGTCTAACACATTGGTCAGCATCATAACCGATAACTTGGTGGTATTTATAGTATAGTTTAGGGTTAGCATTAGGGGATGGTGTTTTTAGTAGTAAAGGTTGGAGTAACTTCTTTTCGACTAGCTTCTCAAGAACTTTTGAAGGGGGTCTATTCAGATTAGAGAACCTCCTAGGCTGTCCAATGGCATTGATCTATACACTGCTTCCTGCTCCATCTTTTCACCGTATCTACCTCCAAATAACTTTCTCTCTTGTGCTAGATCTTCCTCTTTTTGGACTCCAAATTTGTACAGTTCCTTAAACTTTTAGATTCTAGATCCTTGGGCTACTTGGAGAGTGGTGGATCACATCCTTCAATGGCTATAAATAGTTGATCAGTCTCTATTGGGCAGCGTCTCATCTGCACTAACTTGCTCCTCCACCTGGTTAGATAATCAATGAAATTCTTATCAAATATCTACCTAGTATTCTGAAGATCCCTCAATAATACTTCCATTTAGGAATTTAGACCATATTGCTTTATAAATGCCACACATAACTCCATCCAATCATTTTGTATATATGCTTCCAAGGAATAGTACCAATGAATCAGCATCCCTTCTAGTGACATTGGGAATCGCTTATCAATTAGAGCCTTGGTTAGCCCAATTGCTTTCATGTAAGTTATGTATTGGTTCAAGTGCAAATGAGGGTCTTCAGTACAAGAATACATTTTCATATAAGGGAATTTGAATGTTTTGGGCAACGGGTTTTTATCCTCCAGATCTAAATCACTGTAATCCAAAAAAGTTTCCATTCCCTTTTCTTTAATCATTAATTGCATCTGAGATACTAGTTTAACCACATCCTTCACCCAGCCTGACTTCTTAGTGTTATCAGTAAGGTAAAACTCTGGTTTGACAGTTGGCTCAGTAAGAACATTCTCCAAATCATCATCATCCCTGTCCCTGGGTTTGGCAGTAGTTTCAGCATCTAAATCAATGGGTTATTTTTGCCTGACTATCTGTATCATCTCTCCCATCATCTCTCTCATGATACTACTAGTTTCAGCTACCACATTTTCTTTAAACTGTTTCTTGAATGCTTCAGCATCAAATACATTGTTGGAATAAGTTGTGGTGCGATTCTTATTAAATGACCTTTGTAGATTCGTGTCCAAACAGAAGATGATGGATCTATATCTGCAAAATAATAGGTCAGAAATTTGCATGACGTGTGTGCATGATATGTAGGTGTTTTTTTTTATTTAGGGTATACTATTTGCAAAAGAAAACTATTTATAAATATACAAACAAACACAAATAGGTCTCAAAAGTGGCCCCTTCCAACTTTATTTCTCGCACACACGAGTTTAATAGTGAGTTCCTTGACCTAGGATTTTTTGCCTGGGTTTTGATTATCATTAGGAATAACAAAACTGATGTTTATATAAATCTCTCAGGATGGTAACAACAAATAAGTAGCAGATCTTATAAATAAAACTAAAGTCCAGCATAATGGGCTATAATTGGAAGGTAAGGCCCAACCTCAAACAGTCCATTATTAATGGGCTCAAGTTTTGAATGAAACATAAGCACCAGAGCGAAAACTACCATTGGGTTATATGGGACAGAGTGCACAGTGTGTGCAAAAAGTATTGTGAATGCAAAAGAAATAATTAAATAATTTAAAATAATAAAATATAAAACACTTGGAATCGATTTCTCTATCCACAGTGGAGTCGCCACTGTAGGCGGTGGGGTTCAATATGCCCTTAAGTATTTGGCAACTAGAATACTGTACGAGCTCAGGACCCACTAGGAATTCAACCACAAGACTTTTGGGCCTAGATTGGAGAAGGGAGTCACGACCCGAGACACTTTTTATAGCAACTAAATCCCACGGAGGGAGCCCAGCAACCGTCCTCAGAGACTGGGTTCGAAAACTGGGTATGGGCTTTTGGAATGCCCACTCGACCTTATGATCGGCCTCCATTTGAATTTCATATTTTTTTAATTTTAATTATTTAATTATTTCCTTAATTACATGCAAATTGCAAATTGCCTCCACATAATTTCCAAATTTCACGATTAAGTCCAAGTTGGTTAATTAATCTATTTTGCATGCAATTAAAATTGGTTCATCACAACACTCATCCATACATCACATTCATCCATAAAAGAGTGGAATTAAATAAAAAATTAAATAAATAAATAAACACATGCAAAGAAATAGAGGGAGGAGAAAAGATTACAACCCATTTACACACACATGACAAATGATACAAATAAACCAAAATAAATAAAAAATATTCGACATAGCAACTCGGAGGCTACTAGATATATATCTGCAACAATGTCAAAGTTAATTCAGATCCAACAAGAAAATAAAAAGTCAGTGTACGAAGACTAAAAAATAAATAAAAAATAGCATCATAAAATAAATACAATAAAAATGCTATTTCAAATAAATCTGGCTAAGTTCTCACACAACATATTCATATGATCATTACGGACATTATATTGGATAAAAAATAAAAAAATAAAAAGCAAACATTATTAAACTGCCATGTACTTCGGTGGCGCCTCATCGTTGAGGCACCGCCACACTATAGTGAGGCAATAGTGTTATTGCCTCTGAAGACAGAGGCGGTGCCTCTATTATTAGGCATCGCCTCTACAACCTCAGGCAAGAATGAAAAATCAACAAAAAAATGATTCCAGAGTTTATTGATTCTAAACACTCATATTTATACTTAGAAAACCAAGCTAAACCAAATAATTAAATGATATGATACATAATCAATGGTATTATACATTAAAAAATCATTAAAACCAACAAAATAGAAAATTAGGAAAGGTATAACAATTTACTGTTGAAAATGATTTGCCCTCAGAAGGTGATAATGGTTTGTAATGAAGCACTAAACGATGTTGATTTAGCCTCTGGCCCTTAGTTTTGAAAGCAAACAGCCCCATAAGATCCTCTTCTCTGGTTTTCTTCTCTGACTTTTTTTAAATCTTTTTCTTTCTGCCTTTTTTCTTGCGTATTTTTTTTTGTATTTTTCTTTTAGAAGCCTAAAAAAAATCCCCCAAAACTCTTTTGATTCTCCCACTTTTAATTCCTTTTACCCCCTCTCTATTCCTCTACCTCTCCATATTCCCTATATGACATCCTAATCTAGAACTTTATTTAATTATATTAAGTAATAGGATTAGAAATAAGTTTGAGGGCCTTTTTGGTTATTTGGCAAAATAGGGGGAATAAAGTGGTTGTTTGTACCTTCTTCTTCGTCCATCAGTATCTTCTTCTCCATGCTAGGGATTTATAGAATACTACTTAAGTGTTTATTGATATATATATATATATATATATATATATATATATATATATATATATATATATATATATATATATATATATATATATATATATATGTATGTATAAAGAT
>CATIWO010016733.1:0-18402 GCA_949673435.1 Macaranga tanarius | reverse complement strand
TTATTATAACAATTAAAATATGTTCATTTATTTTATTGTTCAAATATTTCTTATGAAATAGCCTAATTTAAATATGAAGTTTATTTAATTAGTTTTCATTATCATTGTTAATACAACTAATAATTTAAGAAAAATATATATATTTAATTTTATTTTAATAATTATTTTAGTGAGTTATATAGTAATTATGAAAGTTGAATATAATAGAATAAGTTATAGATAAAAATAAAAATATTATTTATTTAAAATATCAAAATAATATTTTTTAAAAAAATTTAGGACTGAAATGTAAAACGAAATTTGGTTTTGAGGATTGACTAACTGAAAATTACTTTGACTGACGTATAGGACTAACGGAGAGTCTTTTAAAAACTTATGAAACTTAATTATAAAAAAAAATTCTTATAGAATTTAATTGAAAAAACGTATAATTTATATGACTAATAATATTGTTATCCCTATATATACATATATATCATAAAACAATAGCTTTTGTATCATTTTCTTTTTGGAAAGCAGCTTTTGTAACGTTTACGCAAAGGCAAAAACCATAGTTGACAACTTGAAATGATACATACGCGTCATTCCCACTTTGATGTTGGCCGTGTTCACTTGACTCCACCGTGTCTCGACTGTGAACTCCAAAAGAGCTCCTCACCCCCACGCCACATGTTGGCTGTTGCAGTCGCCATCCACACCCTATTTCCATGCATCTTTCCAAATCCAACCGCATGCCCTTCATTGCTTCCTTTCTTATTGACCATTTTTGTGGGTAAATTTCACTCACGGTACTCGACTTTTAGTTAAAGTATCAACAAAGTATCCAACTTTTAAAATCTTTCATTAAACTGCCCAACCTTTTGTTAGGGTTGCACTAAAGTACCCCAGACCGTTTTTCGGCCGACGATGATGACCTGGAGCTAACGTGCGTGCTAATGTGGACCCGTCAGCGCTAGGCTGTTCAATGAATGATTGCCACGTCATTAAGTGAGCCCACGTGGTGCCACGTCAATTGCCACGTCAGCAACCCTTACCCCCCCCCCCTCTCTCTCTCCCCCTCTCTCTTTTCCGTCTCTCTCTCTCTCTCTCTGCTAAAGCAACAAATCTAAACTTTTCCAAAAATAAAATAAATCGCACAACAATTCAAACAAAAATAAGTAGGAACTAATTGAATTTTAGAGCGAACAAGAATCAAGCTTTCAACTAATTGAATTTTGCAGGAAACAAAAAAGAGAGTGTTTGAAGAGTTGGAGCTGATGATGAAGAGAAGAGAAGAGGAAAAAGAAAGTATCTTTGTTAGTTTGGGGTTGAAGATCGACGAAACCAAAGAAGAAAAAAATGAAAGTGAATTTTAGTTGAAGAGTTGAATTCGAATCTGCTGATGCCTTGATGCAACAAGGCTCTGCATTTTTTTTTCTTTTTCAGTTGGCATTGAGGCTTTTTTTTCTTTTTTAGTTGGCGTCGGATTTAACCACTGACCATGAAAAGCATCAGTAGAAGCTACAAGTAATGACAGTATGCATGCTATAGATGAGACTTTAAAATTGTCAATTAGATACAAAGAAAGCTCCTGGAAGCATAGAAAAGAAAAATAAAAAATATTATCAATTGCATGCTATGAGATGTAGGGATCAGCGGCTTTGGAGGAGCCAAGGATGTCATCTCTTTGGCTGCTGTCACCGATAAATGCCATTACACCAAAGAAGATCGAAGCCGATGACGTCTTCTGCTCTCTAAGTCGTACATAGGCAGCCCTGGGTCCTTACATCTCCCTATTAATCGCGCTCACCTGCTGCCTCAACTGGAGTTACTACTATTGCCAGAAATTGAATTTCAGGGAGGCCTTAGCTGCTGCCTCACCTCTATCAACCTGAGGCTGCTTCTCTTGCTTCAAACGAAGCTAGCACTACCGAAGGTGAGCCCGTCGTCAAGACTAGCATCGCGATTCCCAGAAAGATGGCTCCTGTTAAGTTTGGATTTAAACTTAGAGAGCAGACACTCATTTTTGTTCTCGTTTATACTCTAATTAAGTTATCCTATCTTGGAAAAAAAACTTACAATAAAAAAATTGAAGAGACAACTACTTATGAATTTCACACCGTAAATTCAAATATAAACCAAATTTGTATTTTTTTTAAAGGAAACAATTAAATCTTTTATTGACTGAAAATTAAAATTTCATCTTGATAAAAAAAAAAATAATATGGTCTATTGATGCCAAAAATAACAATTTTTAAAATTTGACAAAAATATCTCAATTTGACAAATTATTTACAATTTTAGCACAATATATAATTTGGTTAAAATTGATAAAAAAAAAAAAGATACACATGTGACATCTAAGGTAGCTATTGTTTAAGATGACTATGAGGACATTTTTTCTTATTAATTTTGGTCATGCACATTGTACTAAAATTGTAACCAATTTATCAAATTGGAATATTTTTGCTAAGTTTTAAAGGTTGGAATAAATTTTCAACAACTCACAAACGTTTTGATTTTTCATACCAATTAGCCAAATAATATCAATAATATTACAATTAAAAAGTACAAAAATAAAATCTCACTCAAATCATAAAAATTCTTATTATTATTTTTCAATCGCATTGACGTTGACAGAACTTTTCTAATGTGCAACTCGACGATCCATACATTTCACTCAATGACTTTGATTAGCCATAAATCGATTTTTCGGTGTGCGCTTCACTCAATGACTTTGATTAGTTATAAATTAACTTTTTGATCATTAAGTAAGTCCAATTACAGAAATTTCACAATTGAAAAATAATTATATTACACAAAAGATAAACAATTAAATCTCAAAGGTAGCAACTTCATATAGAATGATTTAAAATCTAACAAAAAAACAGATCAAAGATTTATATTTTTTAAATGTAAATAATTAAATTAAATTAAATTAAATAAAAAATAATAATAATAAATTATCGTTGATTTAAAAAATAATTGACAATGATAAAAAATAAATTTTTTTTATAAAAATTAAAAAAAAAAAGAAAAAAGAGAGAAAAGAGGTGGTTGAGGTTTATTTTTTAAAAGAATTTTCAGCACATTTAATAACTTTTCGTCAAACAAAAAAAACATTTAATAACTTTGTTGATACTCGTCAAATTTGTATTACTAGTTTTTAGAAAAAAATATAATAATAATTCTTTTAAGTTACAGTTTAAATATCTTTGTTGTGTTCTGAGAGAATATAATGGACTCAATGGAGAGATACTTTTCTTTTGCTTTTTTTATATTTTTTTTTAACATTGAATTTCTTTTATATAAGGTGATGTTTGATAAAACTAAAAATTAATTGTTAAATATTAAATATAATAAATATTGAATTTTTTAAATATTGAATTAAATAAATCTGTTTGATAACTATAAGTGCTGAAAATCATAAAAGTGATTAATTTTACCTATTTAATATTGTGATATTGACAAGTGAGTAATAATTTTTAAATAATAAGGACACAATAGTCAATCTAATAAAAAAAATTTAAAATCTAACAATTTAATGTGTTCAGTAGATATTTTAAGTCAAAAGTTTTAACTTATTATTTTAAGTACTTTTTAACTTAATTAAATAATTTAAGTTGGGCTCATTTTAGGTTATCAAATCAACTTAAAATAATTAAGTGCTGAATATATTAATTTTCAGTATTAAGTGGTGTTATCAAATACCCACTAACTCTTTAGTAATTTTTCTGTAATCAGAGTTGTAATTAGATGAGCACTAGTTAATTTATTTAAAATTTAATAACCGATTCAAACAGATTCATTGTAGCAATTCAGTCCATATTCCAACATATTTCATTCTCAAGAAATTAAAATTTAAACTGTCAAAATTTTTTTTTTTTAATATTTCAAGCTATATCTAAACCTTCCCAAACAGCTATTTCTTTGCAATTTCAGCTTTAAAATGATCATTGTTGACAAGCATATCACTAATATTTATATTCAAGCATATCACTGATATATCTTTAAAATCAAAATGGTAAGTTTTGATGTAAGGAGATGGTGAAATGTGGCAAATGAAAACATTAACCAATTTGTTGAATTTTAGATTGGTATTTCGAATTGCAAATTTTTAGAAAATGTGTATTTTAAATTATCAAAATAAAAAAATTATAATTAAATTATAAAAAAACACTAAAAGATTATTATTAAGCCTTAACAAGAGTTATAAATGTTTTTACTTTTTATACCAACAAGCCTATTGTATGAAGTACACATTTACTATTTTTTCTCCACACTTAATAATTAAGTCAATATTATTTTTTAACAATAATCAAGGTAGAAGTCAATTAGGTTAATAACATAATTTACAATTCAAGTAATAATTTTTAAAAATATATTTTTATTGTGCATAATAAATATTAGTATATTAAATAATCAAAGACCAAATTGAAATCTTCATACTAAAATCATTAGTAAAGACTTAATAGAAATATATAATAAGTTTGTATATGCATCTTTTTTTTTCATATAGTATAAAATTGGAGTTGCGCTGTCACATATTTGAATTTGATTTTAGATAATTAGGAAATACTTTGAATTTATTTTTTACACATGAATCATATTTTTTACACATGCCTCACCGCCGACTGTTAATACATACAATTTGATCACAGCAAGCAAACAACACTTTTATACGTATATAATGTGTGTCTCAGAACTGAAAACGGCAGTAACATTATATTATTAATATATTTCTTTTTATCAAATGTTATTAATATTCATTTATTACAAAACAAAACAAAATAAAGTGAAGTGAAGTAATTATCAAACCTCAGAAAAAACAAATAAAACAAAAGTGAATTTTGCTACTATAAGGCAGTAGCAGCCTTCATCAAACACAAAACCGTTGGATCAAAACACAAGATTCCCTCATCATGAAACCGTGATTCTAATCGAACGTACAGAATCTTGACTCAGTCGACAGAGATTCCTTCCCAACAAACACCAAATCCCCACAATCTCTTTTTCTTTTTAGAATTATTCTAATTATCATTTCAACTACTTTTGTTTAATAACTTAAAACAGTAATAATAATAATATTCAGTGAAATATCCTTGAAAAAACCATTGCAATTTCACGTCTCTGTGTTAGCTACTCCACCTCTGTACCTTGTCTCAAAGACCATAAAAAGACCCTTCTTTTTCTTCTTCTTCTTTATTGTTAATACAGTGTCAGTATTCAACACTTTTGTTGGGTTCTGTTTTTCTTTTTGATTTTGGTTAGCTAATGCAATATATGTGTGTTTATGGAGTTGCAGCAGCAGAGTGGGCTGCCTACCTAATCCAATACAATACCCATTATTGTTTCTTTAGCTTTTCTTACTATAAGTAATTTGATTCTATCCTTCATCTGCAATACCCAAGTCTCTTTATCAAATTCTTGATTGATAAAGATGTCATCTTCAGAAATACCCGGCTTTGATTTGGAGCAGGGGAGTGATGGCACATGTTTCTCTGATGCAGAAGAAGATGGGTCTTGTTACTCTCAGTTCTATTCCACTACTGCTGGCTCCTATGATGATTATATTTTCTCTTGTGTCCTTGATTCTGAGATTCTAGACTGTGATGTTGCTTCTGATTCTAGGAGAGTGTCATCAGTGTCTGATTGCTCTGTGGAGATTGAAACTGGGTTGTCTGAAATAAAGGTGCATTTGGATAAGGTTGTTGAGAGAATTTGTAGGATTTGCCATTTGGGATTGGAAACCAATAGTCATGAATCTGGGATTCCTATTCAATTGGGGTGTTCTTGTAAGGATGATTTGGGTGCTGCTCATAAACAGTGTGCTGAGGCTTGGTTCAAGATTAAAGGAAACAAGTAAGTACATTCATTTTCATTTGTTTTTTTAATTAATATTATTATAGTACAATTTGATGTTAATCTGTTTTTGTTTGTTAGTTAGTTCATAATGTATGTTTTCTAGCGTAATAAATGATTAGTTTCTGGTTTTTGTTCATAATATATTCTATTAAGTGTCTGAAATTTACAAGTTACAGTACGTTAGTAGCTTTTCAAGAAATGGGCAGTGGTAATTGCCAACTAAGGATGAAGCAAAATGTAAGAGGTTAGTTGGGAACTTTTGATCACTTAATGTAAAAGGAAAGTGAAGGGTGATTGGCCTCTATTGGAACAAGTTGATTAAAAAAAATAAGTAAAGCAAAAGAGTACAGTATTAAGATTCTAGTTCTGAAGATATGTGTAATTGCACCGACAATTCCTTGTCATTCTGTCTTTCTTTCCAGGTTTAGGAATCTTTGCTTTGCACTTTTGTGAGTCTCCTTTCTTTTTGAAAATGGAGATTTGACGCTTATTGATGTAGACATTTGTCTTTAATTATAGGACCTTATTTCCTGCAGATAGGCCACTTAATATTTTCATAATAATTTGCTAAATGTAGATCCTGACATGTTTAACAGTGAACTTTTAATAATAATACAAAGAAGTATTTGCATTCATAAGATGCTGAAAATGGGTAGATGTTTTCTGATGGTTGTATATTAGATGTTGGCAAGTGATTGTTGCACTCTTAGATTGGATGTTGCTATTAATTAAAATGGAATTGCAATGGATCAAAATATATATATATATATATTAAAATGGAATTGCAACAATCTGGCAAAGTGCTCTGGTGGGGCAAACTGTTAAATATTCAGGAATCAATTTTGGCTTGAAAGAAAAATGGTGCATGCTATCAGTAGTAGAGTCGAGGAAGTTGCACTTGATCTTACTTCTCCTAATATGGAAATCTTTGTCATGTAAAAGCATAAGAAAATATGTCCCGGAATGTGCTTTAAAATGTTTTCAGGAATTCAACATTAATTATTCTTAAGTTGTACAGTAAAGGCAAATCTAAAAGCGAAGTATTATGTGACAAAATATTCCAGCCTTCAACTTTTCCCAGCTTCAATGACAGTACAAGCAATTTTGTTGACAGTTTAGCAAGTTCAGCTTTCTAGTGACTGCATTATATAACATAACATGAGCCATGATTATAATGGAGAGTGAACTTATATATGTGAAGTAGTTAAATGGGAATCCTGATCGTGTATCTGTAATTGAACTTTCATTTTGAACCCTATGGACTCTTAAATGCTGTCTAGTATCTCCATCTAATTTCTTTTATAGTTATCTTATCTACTTTGCTTGATTTCTATCAGGACCTGTGAGATCTGTCATTCCATTGCTCGCAATGTTGTTGGTGTGACTGAGATTGAGACAATAGAACAATCAAATGAGGCGAGCAATGCCACAACAGCAGTTGCAGTCTCAGCATCAGTACCCCATTCGGAGACTCGAAACTTCTGGCATGGCCACCGCTTCCTTAATTTTCTACTTGCTTGCATGGTGTTTGCATTTGTCGTATCATGGCTCTTTCACTTTAATGTTTCCTCATAAGCTGTACAAAATTTTGGTGGAGCCCCTTTCAAAAAACGAAAGGAATATATAAAGATGAAGAAAAAGATAACCAGAGAGAACAATGAATTCTTGTAGAAGAGCTGCCTGCAGAGTGCAGAGCCTGTTGCAATGTTGTTGAGCAACAAGTTCATAGGTAGTCATACATCTTTATTTTCACTTAATACGAAATAGAGAGTTTGTCATTTATCTATACATGCACAATCATCATTTCCAGAGCTTGTCACTGGACTAGTAGCGATGAAGTGCCTGGCTCAAAGTGCATGTCATTGTCTTTGACAACTTTCTGAAGTACAAAAAATATATATAGATCATTGTCAGAGCTTTGTTTGCCTTGAAATTTACTTCACTTTAAGTGCTTGGATGTTGGATTGATTTGTTTCCTTGTTATACTCTTTATTTAAGCATGATGCTAAGCATCTCTCCACAAATTTCCCATGCAATGTTTTATCTATTTATTTAGTTGTGTTATCGACAACTCTATTCTATGGTGAATGCCTCATGACAGTCCTCTTTTGAGAAAAGGTAAGTTTTCGTTCAACACTTCATCAATGCATGTATCAACTACTGCATTCAACAGATTTAGATTCAGCATAAACATCATTTATCAATGCAAGCAACTATCAAGAAACCTCAAACCTGTGAAGTCGATAAAAAGCTCAGAATAAAGTGGGAAACTACATACAATAGGCTACACAAAATTATGGGGGAAAAAAGGAAAGAAAAAAGAAACCTATACACTTTTCAGCTTTTGTTCCTCTTGGCTTCTAATTTTGTGCCATCTTTAAGTGTTTCTTGTGCATCTGTCTCCATTCCGAGGCTGAAGAGGCAAGCTGCTTGAAGATACGAGGCAGTTGGCCATTCAGGAGATACCACTTGGGCTTGCATAGCATCCCCAAGAGCTTCCTGTGGCATGTCGCTCATCAAGTAAGATAAGCAGCGCCTGGCATACACAGTTGGTGACACCATTGTTCCACCATCAATGAACTGCAGAAACATAAAAGAAAGCTTAGTTACATTCAGCTGGAAGGCTCAACTTATTGTATATGATCATGTTATGCAACTATACCAGCAGGAGGACTGATATTAGGGACTTGATTCAGTGGCACACAGAAACTACACAAAATCACTAGAACTGTGGAAGAGCAGTTCCCTTATGAATAGTTGTTACATCTCCTAACATCAAAATTGTCTATTTTTCTGTGCAACTCACTCTGTCTGCTTGTAGGTTACCAAGAAAACAAGATGGTACAAGCCTAAAATTTTTCGATTCAAAAACAGAACACTTACTTGAGTGTAGCAGTCAATGGCAGTTGCAAAATCCTTAGCTCGAAAAGCGGTATCTCCATGCTTCTTGGAATTCAGTGTCTCCTGCATTTGGCTCGTCCACATTTGAAAAGAAAGCTGCAAGGCAACAGAAAAGGAGAACAGACTGAAGCGAAGCAACATGATGTAAATTTTGTTTTTGATGTAGGGACATGGCTCAGCCTTGGAAAACATAGTCTTTTAATTGATTATGCATTTGCTTGATATATTCCTAGACTTAGCCAATGAACGATGCAATGAATTGGTTCAAAATTTTATTGAATCTGGTATCATATGCATGTCATGATGCAGAAACAGGAGCAAACCTCATTGGCAATTCCTTCATCATCCTTGTATCCTAGCTTCTCCAGAATTTCATGTATAGCAGTAAGATCAACTCTCAGGCATGCCTCACCAAGTGGAGTTAATGACAATTGCTGAGTTGATGATGCAGTTTCATGTGGAATATCCATCAAAACGTAAGATGGAACCTGCTGAAACTTCATCTGATTAGAGTTTTTGCCTTTTCAATATCAACTTATCTAGCTCAGCAGAAGCAGACCGAATACTAAAAAAACCAAAGCAATCAACTTGCAAAGTGACTATTGGCTTTGAAAAGCCGATTCAGTAAACTCTTGAATGTACCTCTGCTTCTTTCTGAAGTGACAAAAGTGAAGTGACAAGGGACTTTGCATTTGGCCTTTCGCGAGCCTCATACTGCAAACAACGTGAAGCTAGTCGCACTAGTTCAGTTCCATCATCCTTTGAGAAATGACCCTCGAGAGCAGAATCCATCAACATAAGGAAATTCTTGCCGCGTATCAGGTCAAGTGCCTAAAAGCAAAAAAGCAGAGTCAAGTAAATCCCGAAAACATCTTAGTGTTTAAGATGATTTAAATTCAGAATCCAATGACACACAAAATGGTAAGTTTCTTTCTCAACAAAGAAGAAATTACAGGATAAAACATCTTACATGGCTAGGAGGAATATGCTTCCCACTAAGAAGATCTAACAAGAGAGTCCCAAAGCTGTAAACCACACTCTCTGCTGTCACTCTACCTGCCAAGGTGCACATGTATGCTCATCTTAGCTTTAGATTGAAGTGAAAAACCGAATAGCATTATGATGATTATTGCACCAACCATATGCCTGTTACTCATCTAGCACTATTGATCTCATCACATCTAGCACTAACAGCCCAGATCAAAATGTAGCTGATTTATATATTTAGACAATATTATCTTAAAAACAGTGTTGTTACCAGTTCTCAAGTACTCAGGTGGGGTAAAAGCCAAATTGGTGCTATAACTTTTGCCGTCTCGACTATTCTTCATTAGTCCAAAGCAAGATAGTCTAGGATTACCATCCTGTCGAAACCAGGAAACCAGAATTATGAGCCAAGAAATGAAAAAAAAAAATCAATGTATCAAAACACAAGGCTGCCAAATATAAGGCATAAAAGACCTTATCAAACAAAACTCTATAGGCATTGAGATCATGATACAGTGCCCTTCCTTTGCTGCCGCAGTATTCCAAAGCTTGTGCCAAATACAAAGCTACCCTTAACCTCATTGCCCATTTCATAGGCTGATTCTCCCCTGCATTGACATCAACACCATCAAGAAATGTAACCAATCATAATTTTAGGTACCAATTTCTTTAAATTCAAAGAGAACTCACAGTGAAATAAATGCTTTGCAAGAGTTTCATGTGGCATAAACTCGGCTACAAGCAATCTCTCATCTCCTTCACAGCAACATCCGATCAAATTCGCCAGTCGCTCGCTCCTCAAACTCCCTACTGATCTAGCTTCCTCCTGAATTCACATTGCAAGATTTTGTTAACATCCAATCAATTTCCACAAAAAAATAAAGAAATGTGAATACAAGTTGGCCATACAAGAAACTGGCGAGAATCAGGCCAAGCCAGTCTGTTAAAACGCTTAACAGCGATCCAGCGATCATTATCAAGCTTCCCTTTGTAAACGACATTAGGAGCTTTCTCACCATGCTCGGATACTATATTATCAGAAGAGAAACCACCCGTTGCAGCTTTCAATTGGTCTAAGCTAAACTCTGTGAAACTTGGCCATACACTACTATCATTCTTGCCTGCATTCTCTGAAAAATCAAAATCTTCAAAGTTACCCAAGATTTACAACCATGCAGAGAAAACAAAAACACAGAGAAAAAAGATTAAACAAGTAATGTAGGTAGGTACGTACCAAGATCAGAGGGTTCAAGAACTGAAGGTTTGAGGTGGGAGTGAAACCAGCAGAGAGAGAATTTGGAGCAACGAGCTCCCATTGGTAGAAAGATTGAGAAATAACAGATAAACAGATTGATTGAAAGGAAGGTAGAGTAAAGAAGATGGTGATGATCAAAGGATGATCAAACAGTCTGCCATTGCTGCTCTGCTAAAGAATTTCAGTTATCAGTTTCTTGACTTGATCAAAGATTGATTTTTTCTTTCTTTCTTCTGGTTCAAGATGTTGAGAAGTGGATCCAATCCAAATCTATACAAGAAATAAAGAAATGGGTGAATTTTTGTTGTTAAATCTGTTGAATGTTACAACTTACAAATTGTGTTCTTTACAGTTGTGAGTGTGGGATGTAAAAGGGGCCTTTTTTAAAAAATCTTTTTCTTCTGCTTTCTGTTCTAAAGCTCTCTGCTTTTTTAGCAATCTTTCATCATTCTCTTCTCCTCTTTTGTTTTTGTTTTTGTTTTTTCTTTTTTGTTATGTGAATATATATAATAATATAAATATTTATATATAATGGGTAGGCGGCAAAACTGCAAAAGTGAAGAAATTAACGGTCTATTCTTCAAAAAGAAAAACAAAACAAAAATTTCACTCTTACCTCATTTATATTTTAAATATTTCACATGTACTTTGATTAATTAATGTTAATATATATATAATCATTTCTAAAGTTAAAATTTTTTTAAAAAAAGTATAGATATACAACACCATCGCATTAAATTAGTTTTTATGAGATTTTTGTTGTTTTTATAATTTTACATAAGTTAAATTGGTTTAATTAGAATTTAGTGAAGTTTGAATATTGGTAATCTAGATTAGTATTACTTTTAGATATTAATTAAAAAAAAAAAACTAGACCAAAAAATAAAATGAGTTTTTAATTTAAGGTTAAAATACAAAAACATGAAATATTGACTAATGAGATTTTTTTATTGACGAGTAAAATTACCAAGTAACTTTTAAAATATCTATAAATTCATCATAGAAGGGCTTTTAATATTTAATTATAAAAAATGTAAATTTTTTAGGGCTCTTAAAAATTGTCACGCCTGAAAAAGAATAATGGTCCTATCCTTTTCTTTCCAGCCCTTATCGATTGTATTATATCCTTGTTTTTCTTTTTTCTTTTTTTTTTTTTTTTTTTTTTTTTTTGGACAGTATTATATCCTTGTTCTTAACTTATTTGACAATGACTATTCTGATTGTGGATAATTTTTTTTTTCTTTTGATGTTTTCTTTGAAAATTTCTTGCGTCAAACAACTATAATTTAAAAGCAACATATTTAATAATGATATTTGATTTAAGTTTTGTTTGTGTTTAGTCGTAAATTACACAGTTAACATTTGTTGACTTTTGGAAATCTTCAAACTTAATTAATATGACCCAGATGATAGAAAAGCCAGAATCTCTTTGTTCAATATTTTGTTCATATCTCAATCGAATAGCTTACATGTATATATACATAATCATGGGATGCATACGAATCATTTCAAACAAAAAATAGTACTTTTTGAATGCCCCCATTTAGCATATATAGGACTAAAAAAAATGTTTGTGATGGTAATAAAATATTAATTCATTGTTTCATGCATGTTAAAATTTTCTAAAGATAACAAAAACCACAGGAAATGAGGAATATTTAATCGAAAAAAGTGATAGACCATAGAATAAATAATTCTTTAAGTTGATGTATACAAAGAATAACATAATTAATTAAATTCAAAACAAATTACACGTATTCAAAATTTATTAAATTTTGATAATCTAATTTGATTTAGAAAAAATTATGGAAATGACAAAAAAAATTTAATAATTAATTTAACATAATCATATATACTAAGATTTTTTTTCATCTGATACTCCCAGTATTCAGTAGCCACAAAAGTTTCGACTAATCCAGAATCAACCCGGGTAGGGCCATAAAGGCAGCAAAGATCTCCAACAACTATAATGTAACTACTTTTACTGAGACTCGAATTCAAAATCTCAATTTAAATGAAAACAGCCTCCTACCAGCTAATTCCAACAGTTGTTGGCTACATTAAGACTTATTTTAATTTCACCAAACTGGGATATGGAAATTAGTATTTATTCCATGGATCCATTTAAATAGATCAAAATTTAAAAGCTTAATCAATGGGGAAAAGGTTAATGGCTTTTTGAAAATTAAAAAATGAGATTTTGTTCTACCCACAAGACAATGACCTAGTCATCGAATCCTTTGAATTATGAGGAGAAGACACATCACATGCAATTTAATTTCTTCAATCACATATAGAATGCATACAATTTAGCTGTCTAATTTAAAGAGAAAGTGCATATGATGAACTGCATATGATGCTTATACATGATACATTCATATCACCCATGAGAGAATAGTCCACTACCATAGAAATATTTCTCCATCTATTCTATTAATAATTAATAGATAATTCTATTAATAATTAATAGATAATTCTATTAATTAAGATATATATTAATTACTTAATATATAAAATATTTAGTTAATTGTATATCTCTATAAAATTTAGTGTATATTCATGATAAATATTATTTCATAAGATATATTTAAAATAAAAAAGAAAATAAATTATCAGTTATATTAAATACTTAAAATATTATAATAATGTCAGTTTAAAAGTTGTTTAGTGACTATTATTTTAACGTAGAAAAGTTACTTCTTATTATACAGTTCATCAATATTTAAATCATGTAATTTTTTTTATTTGAAAAAAATATTATGTTAGTAAAATAGGCTAATAAACATCTTTAAAAAATCTATAAAATATAACTTACAATACTAAATAAACTTATGAGAGAGAATTTTCTCCTACTTTTTTTTTTCCATATCGCAAAAGAGGAAGGAGAAAGCTCCTCAAAATGGAGGAATTAAAATTATACGTTATAGTCCATTTCTTTCTTGGCCTTTTTCCTATTGTCATCTAATCAATGAACAAATGTAAGCATTTGATAATATTTCTATCCACTCTCAATACAAATAAGCTTGTTTTAAATTGTTTCTGCTTATATTCAATAATAGGGTGGCTTTGGTTTCTGTTGCTATATCTTTTGATTTTGTTGAATCCTTCTTCTGATCAAATCCTCAACTTAAAAAATGAATTGAAATAGTAGAGAATGGACCTGAAATAGTCCAACAAGATTTGGAAATCAAGAATTGTTTAGATCATCATTGAATAAGGATAACAAAGAAAAAACAAAAGCATTGGATTGGACTATTTTTGTAGCAAATTGTATTGTGTGACAGTTGTTGATGCCATAATTTGTATCACCCATTTAGGGATCAAGAGGACCCCTTTTCACAGAAGAAAAAAGATATATAGTAGAAGCATGCAAAAGGGAGAAAGGGATCATGAGTTGTTGCTGCTGGCCTGCTGCTACAATCAACACACACAATTGCTCACTCTCTATTTACTTCTTTATTGACTAGCTTTTATTATAGTAGCTTAAATTGCGCCAACATCACTTTTTTTTTCTTTTGAATTTATATGTTCTAGATGTGTTACACTGACATCTTAACCGTAAGTTTTATAACATAAAAATATATATTTTATTTTTATTAGTAAAATATAAAATATTTATTATAAATTTAACTATCAAATATAATACAACATAATACAACAGATAAATAATATTGATTTTTTTGGGTGGTAGACCCAAGGTGGACTCATTGCCCTGAGATGGGAACAAAAACATGCTTGGAGAGGCCCACATGGCCTAGCAGAAGTGCCTATGATGTAGCCCATATCCTTAACAACTAGAGACCAACCATCGGACATAACCTGTTAATGACATTCCTCTAATCATTCTTCTATGGTGCCTATGACTTTATCTACATTGCATTGTCCTACTTATTACCCTCATGCCCTTCAAAAGTTACCTTTCAAAAACGGTGCAAAGTGATATACAAAATTTTTGTCCCCCGAGTAGGGGTGTGCAAATTCCGTCTGGTCCGAAGTTGCCAAGCCAAATCGAGCCGAGAAACAAGAAGTGGTTCGGTTGATTAAAGAAGACGTGGTGGTTCGGTTCATATAGATAGGTTTTTATAGGTTTCAGATGGTGGTTCGGTTGGAGTATTTATCAAACCGAACTGTCCGAATTTTCGATTTAAAATATATAACCAAAACGATGTCGTTTTGTATTTAGCCTTTACAACCCTACATATATATACATCTTATTCAACATAACTCTCACATCCCTCATTTTTTTGCCTTCCTCTCTTTTCTCTAACCCTAACTGCCTGCATTTTCTCTCAAACTCTCAAACCCTAAGGCTGTCTTCTACTCTCTGCAGCGCTCTTTTCCTTTTATCTCCTCCTTATTTCTGCATACTTCTAATGATTTGTGTTCTTATAACACTTTCTTTCCTTTAATTTGCTTATGTAAGTTAAGCTTCAGCAAATTTTCTTTGATTTCTGTTCTCATCCTCTAAGGATCTGTGTTTTAGGTTTTGTCATTTTGATAATAATTTTTTATTGATTTATCAATCAAATATTGATGTACTTAATTTTGATTTGAAGGTATTAGATCCGATATTGAAATCTGACAGTGGAAGCTTTATTTTCTTTGAAGGTGGAAGCTCTATATGTTATAGTTACCTTCAAAATTTAGATCTATGTGATCTCAAGGTGGAAGCTTTATGCACATTATACAAAGACTTGTTTAGAAGGTGGTGAAAACTTTTAAGATCTAAGTTAAAGAGGTAACAATATCTCTGAAAACTACGGTCAATAGAAATTTTATGTATTATTTTGTATTCATATATGTAACTGTGATTTATAATGATTTCTATGATTCTGTGACTGATTTATTTGATTGTTATATATATATATATATATATATAAATTTTGTTTGGATTATATATGATTTATAATTGTGTGTCTGATTGTCTGGATTTTTTAAATTTTATGTGTTTTTTATATATTATTCAGTTATTTGATTGTTGTGTTATATATATATATATATATATATAGAGAGAGAGAGAGAGAGAGAGAGAGAACAAAAAAATAATTTGTTTTATTTAATAATTAGTGGAGTGATATTTGTGTATTGGTATCATTGGTATTTTTGGGTTTTTTTTTGGTAATAATATTTTGATGTTTTGGTATGTGTATTTTGTGTTGTAGATGGATAATGTTAGTATAACCAGTAGCAATAATGCTGCTACTGGTGAATCTAATAAAGAAAATAAAATGGTGGAAGCAACTTAGAATAAAAATAATGAGCAGCCTCAGGCAGCTGCAAAAGTAAAGAAAAGGAAGAAGATTGAACACAGATCATTAGCATGGAAGCACTTTGAGAAGATAAAAGATGGGACGGGAGTTATTGTACAAGCCAAGTGCTTTTACTGCTCTAAATTGTATAATTGTCACCCTAAGAAACATGGCACATCATCTCTTAAGAACCATGTTCTTAATTTCTTGAAAAACCCTTATGATAAGAACACTAAATAGAAACTTTTGACATTGCAACCTGCTTCCAATACTATGGAAGCTAAAAATAAATAATCCATAGGGACCTTAGGCACTTTGAAATTTAACCAACAGTCTATAAGACAGTCACTTGTATATATGCTTATTGTTGATGAGCTGCCTTTCAAATTTGTTAAATCTGAGGGGTTCAAGAAATTTCTTAGTGCTGCATGTCCTAGATTTAAACTACCATCTAGGTGGACTTTGACAAGAGATTACTTTAATGTTTATTAAAATGAGAGGCAAACCCTTAAGATTTTTTTAAGAGAGCATTGTCAAAGAGTGAGTATTACAACAGATGCATGGACATCAATTTAGTGAATTAATTATATGTGCATCATGACTCACTTTATAGATGATCAATGGAAACTGCATAAGAAAATTTTATTATTTGTACCTGTGACATCTCACAAATGTGAGTACATAGCCAAAGCTTTAAAAAATTATTTACTTGAGTGGGGTCTGAGAAATATATTCTCTGCAACTATAGATAATGCATCATCTAATGACACTACCTTGGGTTATTTTAAAAAAAAATTGTTAAGTTGGGGTGTAAGTGCAATCAGATCTAAATATTTGCATATAAGGTGCATGGCACACATATTGAATTTGATTGCGTAAGAGGGCTTAAAATAAGTCAATGAGTCTATTAAGAAAGTTAGAGAATGTGTTAGGTATATCATAAACTCACCAGCTAGACTTAGAAAATTTAAAGAAGTGACTAAGTTAGTTGGCATTAAATTTAAAGCATGTCTTTCACTTGATGTTCCAACAAGGTGGAATTCCACCTACTTAATGTTGAAAACTGCTTGTGTTTTTGAAAAAGTATTTAACAAATATGATTGTAATACCCGCATTTTAGATGCACTATTTATGCATAGTAATTCATGACATGTTGAGTAGAGTTTTGGTTTACATATAAGTTTAGGGTATGTACTTATGGTTGAGATAGGACCTAATTGTAAGATAAGTTTTGGAGTTATTTGTCACATTAGAAAGTTGTGGGTATTGAGTAATTATCCAAGTTCATTAAAGGGTAAAGAGATATTTGGGTAATATTTATGTATATTTTATAAAGAGATAATAGTTGATAATTATCTAAATATTATTATTATTATTATTATTATAAAGATATTGTGATAATATGTAATTATTATGGGAGACTTTAGGGATAAGGTAAATGGTGATTTTTAATTGGTGAATATTTTGTTTGTGAGTATGTGAGTGTATATGGGTGTGTTTTTGGTATAGAGAATGGTAGAGAATTCATTAAAAGAGAATAGTTTTGTGGTTAGTTTTGGGAGATTTTGACAATTCTCTACTCATCTAACTATCAATTTGAGGAGCTATAGGAGATCTAGAAGTTATTTGAGCATCAATTTGGTAAGCCTTGTGTTTATTTTTGGTCATTTGAGTTAGGGTTATTGTTGTGAATTTTCGTGTTCTATTTTAGTTTTGCAATGGTCTTAAGTTTTAGCCATATCTGGAGTTGTAGATCTCTCTGATTTGAGCAAGATTTGATGCTCTGAAAACTTCAGAGTATCTTCTACAACTTTTATATTTTATGTCAGAGCTGATTTTATTGTTAAGACTGACTGGCACAGCTCTATATTTTTGTACTTTTGCTGTTGACTCTATTTTAGCCAGTTTTAGTCAAAAATCTATATTTAATTCTATACATGTCCAAATCAACTCAATTGGCTAGCCTCAGTATGAATTTCATGATTTTTGGACTTATATAGATTACTTTGGGGCACATTGAACCTAGGGTATGTAGTTACATTTTAGTGCAAGTGATATGTGGCTAAGTGGTATTGATGTATGAATTGTGTGTAGGCATTGATAAGGATAAAGGTGGTACCAATCAATATGAGAGGTTCTCTTTTGAAGGAGTTGAAGAACCTTGTA
>CATIWO010016689.1:0-11729 GCA_949673435.1 Macaranga tanarius | reverse complement strand
ATACATCTTATTTTTATTTTTTGTAAATTTATTTTAGTTTGTTGAATGATATACTACTTAGTAAATAATTTAACTATTAAATATTCATATTATTTTATCATTACATGATATATTTTTAATAATATTATTAAGTAGGGTACTAAAATGAAAGTAAAATGAAACTACATACCCTTAAATGTCACAAAAAAAAACTACAGGCCTATAAGTAAAAATGCGCCTAACCACAGGGTATTTTTTTGTACTTATCCCTTATTTTTATTCCTAATAAAATAAAAAATACATCTTATTTTTATTTTTTGTAAATTTATTTTAGTTAGTTGAATGATTTACTACCTAGTAAATAATTTTACTATTAAATATTCATATTATTTTATTATTACATGATATATTTTTAATAATATTACTAAGTAGGGTATTAAAATACAAGTAAAATCAAACCACAGACCCTTAAATGTTACGGAAAAAATCACATACCTATAAATGAAAATGCACCTAACCACAGGGTATTTTTTTGTACTTATCCCATATTTTTTTATACTCAAGATTTTTTCTATTTTTAAAGTACTCTTAACATTTTATTTTTTTCTATTTTTAAGGTACTGTTTTTTTATCAATATTTTTTTATACTCAAGAATTTTTTATTTTTAAGTACTTTTAACATTTTATTTTTTTCTCAATATTTTTTTATTTTATTTTTTGCTCAATATTTTTTCTCAGTGTTGTTAATCAAATTTGATCCTTCTATTTTTTTTTTAAATCAAATTTTTTTTTTTACTTTCTTCATTTTTTTTTTCCCAACATTTTTTTTCAATAATCTGGTTAGATTGTGATAGAGCTGTTGTTGAAAAAATCATGCACTGCAGTTAATGTATATATAGTACCAGTGTACCACACGGTAATCGAAAATTGAGGTGCAGGTTTACATGGGTTGTAATAGTAATTTGAGTGAATTTCAAATGTATTTTTTTTTCTTGAGATCTACTAAAACAATATACATGGGTTATACCAAATCTACTCATAAAAGGTTAATCAGTCGAGTGATTCAAATTCTCATCTACTTTCTTCATTTTTTTTTAAACTTTTTTTTCTATTTTTAAGTTACTATTTTTTATCAATATTTTTTTGTTCAATATTTTTTTATACTCAAAATTTTTTTTATTTTTAAAGTACTCTTGATATTTTATAAAAAAGCAACAAAAAGTAACAACAAAGCAACAAAAAAAAAAAACAAGCAACAAAAAAAAACAAGCAACAACAAAGCAACAAAAAAGCAATAAGCAATAAAAAGTAACAACAAAGCAACAAAAAAGCAACAAGTAATAAAAAGCAACAAATAGCAAAAACAAGCAACAACAAGCAATAAAAAATAACAAATATAATAAAATTAAGACAATAAATATTTTGAAGATGTTGAAAATATTTTGAAGCAAAGTTTGGTTTTTGGTGGTGTACAGTTAGAGCTAAAGCCAAAGTAGGTTATGCCCATGATTATATTTTCATTATAATAAGGATGCTTGCATGCTCTTTTTCTGAAAATAATAAACAACTACAACATTTTCATTACTTTGTGGATTGTATTCTTGCTAACAAGAATGACTAAATCAGGAAAGAATTTGATGTAGAAAGATCTAAATAAGAAGAGGAATTCAAAAATTCCCATTCATTTTAAGGTTCAGATAACAAGAACAATGCATAAGCTACGTGAGTATCTAACAATCTTGTCTTTTGTGGACTTCAACTGAAAAAAAAAAAAAAAAAAAAACTCATTTAAGAAAATGAAAAATGAAATCATACCAAAAAAAAAAAAAAGAATTTTGCAAGAACTGAATTCAACTAAGCTCTTGCACATGACTCTTTCTAAACAAGGCACTAAAAATAGATATACTATTGATGAGCAAGTAACGTTCTCTCCTTCAACCAAACTTCCACTTTTCATAAACCAATAAATTACCAACAACCTAATTAATTTCAAACTCACATTTCACAGCATACCCATGATTCCGTGAACTTGCTTTCATGTGTGGAGAGCTTTTAAACTAGCACAACCACAAAGAACACTACTAAGAGTATATTCATCAAGAAAAACCCAACTCATACTTTTCCTTTAAAAAAAATCTAATCTATTTTCATTAAGCTTAAATCATCATTTCATGTGGTAGTATTTCTCTCAAGCATTTCATCAAATACTTTACATGCACTTTCCAATTCTCTACTCTACAGATAGACATTAATCACAATGTTGCAAGACTTATTTCACTTTTCTAAATTTAATAATAAGTAAATAAATAAATAAACAACAACATCAACACCAATAATTTAATCAAGATACAAAGTTATGTCACTTTGTTTCATTCTCTGTTTTTTAATTTTTTACATATATGAAATAATCACTGTTAGCAATTTTTTACATATATGAAATAATCACTGTTAGCTTCCTCTACAACTGAAATTCATTGTATATATATATATATATATATATATATATATATATTGGGGCCAAAACAAAAAACAAAAAAAAAGAGAACATAGCATAATTTGATAAAGAAATAAGAATGAAATGAACGAGAAGTAGTAGCCCTTTTGGTAATGACGAGATGGAAGTGGCTTCCATCTTGGTTGAGCTTACTTGTCTGATCAAAGTCAGTGAGCATCAACTTTAAACGAAAGAAAAAAATCATGTTTATTTTGATATAATGGCAGTGGGGAAGAAAGGGAAATAGGAGGGGTAGAAAAGAAAAAGGCTATTGAAAGAGATAAATGGAGGAGAAGAAGCAGAAACAATGAGCAGGGGGAAGGAGTGAGAGTTTGCGTTGCATTATCGCCGAGATAGTTATTTTTGAAAGGTAAAATAAAGGCAGTCCAAAATTGAAAATGAAAAAGTCAGTTATGAAAAAATAAAAATAGTCAAATTATAAAAGAAAGAGGTCTGGTCAAACTGGCCATTTTTTATAATTTCCTAAAAAAAAAACTTAAAATGTCATATTTTATAGGGCTATTGGTGTAAAAAACCCAAACGTTTATGACTTTTTGCAATTTTATTCTAACCTTTTAATTTTGGTAATAATATCCCAATTTGGCAAATGTTTAGCAATTTTAACATAAATAAATTTTTGGTCGACATTGAATAAAAATGCTGATGTGACATCTTAGAAAATGTCAAATTTATCCATTTTTAAAATTCTAAATTTATAGTGTTCTATTGGTATAGAAAATCTAAATGTTCAAAATTTTTGGCAAATTTATCCAAACTTTTAAATTTTGATAAAATATTTGTAGGCGGTGGGGTTTATCGCGCGTCCAAGTGTTCTGCAACTATGACAATATACGGGCTTAGGGTCCACTAGGAGTACAATCTTGGACCTTTTGACAGGCTTTGGTGGGAGAGTGGAGTCGCCATTCGAGTGAAATTCGGGACACTTTTACAGCAACTGGATCCCACAGAGAGAGCCCAGTAGCTGTCCTCAGAGATTGGGTTCAGAAACTGGGTATGAACTTTTGAATGGCCCACCTAATCTTGCGATGGGCCTCCGTTTGTATTTTATATTTTATTATTTTTTATTATTTAATTATTCGTTTAATTACATGCAAAAGGCTGTTTGATCCAAACAAATACTAAATTTTACAATTTAGTCCAAGTTTGTTTAATTAGTCCATTTTCATATAATTTAGTCATTGGTTCATCCACACCATTCATAATAAATACAATTCAAAATAATAATCACAACAAAAATTAAAATACACATACAAAGAAAAGAGGGAGGAGAAAGAATTACATCCCTTTTTTCATGCAAATAAAAATAAAATAAATAAATCCTAAAAATTAAATCAAATAATGGCTTAAACCATTATTACGTCAAACTGCCAACACGGGAATAGGTCTAAGTCTCCAGAAAATAAATTTTATAAAAGAATCAAAAAGAAATTAGCAAATAAAATAAATAAAAATTAAAAATTAAACAACTGGCCACAGAGGCGGTGCCTCTGTGATGATGGGGCGTCGCCTCTATGAAGTTGGGGCATCTCCTCTATGAAGTTGGGGCGGTGCCTCATCAGGGGAGACATCGCCCTTACACCAACGGTTAGAAAAATTTAAATTCTAATCCAAATTACAAAGGCGTCGCCTTCGTAGGCAGAGGCGACGCCTCTTCGAAATGGCGGCGCCTCTGTCTTTTGCAGAAGTAAACTTTCACAGAATCCAATTTACACTTCTTTAATTATTCAATAAATACCACAACACAGTCACAAATTACTCAAATTCATGAAAGGGATCAAAAAAATTATTCACTACAACCAAAAAAAGAATTAAACGTGAGAATGATTGAAAATGAAAAAAATAAAAAGGAAATTACTAAAAATAGCGAGAAAATTGATTAGCCCTCAGATTGATTTTGAAATTCCCCTAGCTTCTGGAATACACGGATTCTAGCCCACTATTTCTCTCTCTTACTTCTGTTTTTTTTTCTTTTTAGGACTTTTTATCAAAAAATTCTTTTTTTTTTGCTTTTTATTTTGCTTTCTGCCAAAAAGCATCCCTCTATACAGAGGCTAATTCCTCTATTTATAGAGGAATTTTCTGCCTTGTGTTTTAACTTTTGCGCCCATTAATTGTCATTTAATCACACGTTACAAAAGGTGGAGCAACCATGTTCTGTAATTAATTTTTTTGTAAAAGACAGTGAAGAGGCGCCGCCTTACCGATAAGGCAGCGCCTCTATAAATTGAACTTACAGAGGCATCACCTCTGCACAAAGGCGGCACCTCTATGAAGTTGGGCCGTGGGTTTGGGTCGGCTGTGGGCTGTTTAGGTTTGGTTTGGTTTTAGGTTGTGAGTGTGTTTGGGCTTCTCTCAAGTGGGCCAGAATTCAATTTCTTTGCTGAGTTGGGCTTACGTCTCATTTTTCATCATTGGACTTTTCTTTATGGGGCGGCTAAACTATGTGTCCACAGTTCGCCCCCTTAATTTTTGGAAAATCGTTAAATACTTTTCTAAAACTGGTTTTTCAAAAAACAACATGCATGCAACAAATACAAAAGGATATTCTTTGATCTTGCAATTATGTTTCTTTACCGTCAGCCTCGGGGTACAACCCGAGAGGTTTTATTTTTTATTGCCGTTTACTTTGATGATCAAAATTAATAGACTTAAATTCTCATACCGTCATCTTCAAGGTACAACCCGATAGGCTTAACTTTTTCACCGTCATCCTTAATGTTCAAAATCAAGAGCCTTCGATCTTTTATGTGCTGTCATCCTCGAGGTACAACTCGAGAGGCCCGCATTTTAATGTTTCGCATCCAAATGTACTGCATTCTGTAAATTCCTTCCAAAGCATAATTCAATTGAATAATATTAGCTACACATTAAAAACATCAAGTATTAAAAAGAAATTTGCCCCTCAGGGATCAAAATGGCAATTTGCCATAAAGGTATATAAATTCAAATCTTCCTTTTATTTCATTTTAAATTTTGGTGCCATTTCTCTTTCTTTCTCTCTACTTTGATTTCTTCTTCATTTTACTATGGATCCTGTATTTGATCGCACACCCGCTCTTCCCACCTGGGCCACTGTCCTTTTAGAAGCTCGAGCACCTCATTCTCTAGGACTGGAGCCTGGATCGGATTTTTCTCTAATGCCTTCGCTAGATACTCACATCTGTTCATGGACTACAGAAGAGGTTAGTCATTTTTTATCTGCTTTTTCATCAAATTAGGATCGGGTCAATTAAGAATATTGATATGCATGCTTAGTTAATCGAAGAAAATTGAAAAAAAAATTGAAAAATTTTATAAAGAACCCGATTTGGGTTCAGCTTCTATGGCACCTTAATGAGTCATTGAGGCATCGCCTCTATGCGTTGAGGTGATGCCTCAACACGTGAGAGGTGTGGCCTCAACGCTATAGAGGCATCGCCTTTGCAGTGCAGAGGCATCGCCTTTTCAGTGCAGAGGCATCACCTCTGTATTACAGAGGCACCGATTTTAAAATGCTTAGCAAAAAATAATTTATTTTATTCACAAATTTAATTTTCTAATACTTCTTGCAATTTGACCAGCACTCTATAAAGGGTGCTGGTAATATTACAAGTGTCTGTAAATGGTACAGCTCCATAACTAATGTGATTCGAGATAGGATTAGATAAACTATCTTTGAGCTTTTTATTCTATCTCTTCCGACTGTTGTGGGTCATCATGACCTCAATGGTCTCTATGCACTGATGAAGCGGTGGATGGACGCTACTCATACCTTCCATCTACCTATTGGGGAGATGACACTGGACCCTGTTGCCTTTGCTGCCATCATAGGAGTTGTATGTGCCGAAGATCCTATCCCTTTCGATCGGCGTCTGGAGCTGATGTCCCCAGTACACGTTGGGTATATCGACCGATTACTTGGCATGGTCCTCACCATGAAGGGAACCCACACGTACAGTCAAGGTCAACTCAATTTATGCTCATTATTCTGGCATTCGGGCAGAGACTATTACTACCCCTCGTTAGATAGACCAGGTGGTCCGGACCTTTCTTTTCTATCTACTGTGCACCACCCTATTTTACAAGTCTGCGAGCTCCTTCCACCTCATGTTTTTAATGGCTTTGAGGGACTTGGATCTCATCTACACCTATGATTAGGGGTCTACTGCCCTAGCCTATCGCTACTGGAGTATGGATGAGTTTGTCCGCGGAGCTCGAAGATTCTGTGGCTTCTGGCATGCCACATATATATATTTTGATTTCTCATTTATTCTTTTCCTTTTCTTTTACTCTTCTATTTTGTGTTCTTTACATTGACTTTTTAACTTTTGTAGGTTTGGGGGCTCTAGATAGGCCTAATCAGAGGGATGATGCCTTCGGCCAGAGTTTTCTTTTTGCTGAGCCGATGGGGCTCTAGTCGTACTGGGAGGCATGAGCTAGCCCGAGTCCATCTTCACCACACCTACCTCAACAGGCTTTTATGAGATGAAGTGAACCTACAAAAGAAATAAAATTAGTTAGAGTTTTATTGATATATGCAGAATTTAACTTACTTATCTTTCTCCCTAGTCAGGTCGTGAGATCACCATGGGGGCCCATAGAGAGTTGGACTGATACCATGGTCTGATTTGGAATAAGGGCTGATAGGAGAATTCTTCTTGTAGGATGCTTCTAGAGAATATATTACTTGGGGGAGCGTGTTTTGAAGTGGCCCTTAGGTCCTAGTCAGAGACGAGTGCCTATAGCTCCTAGTCAGAGACGAGTGCCTATAGCTCCTCCAGCCATGTACATTTTTTGGACACATATGCTGATGGATATCGATCTAGAGCGAGCTCTGAGAGGGACATCTGGGGAGTATTTGGTTACTCCATGATAGCCTGGTCACTATAGGACTTTCATCAGAGCAGAGCTATTTTAGCAGGTTCCAACGCCAGGTCTTGTTTCTCAGGTATGCATCGTGCACTTTGTGACCATATCATCTGCTTGTTGTTTAATTTTCTGACACATTCTTATTTAGCTCCATACTAAAAGAGCTAGCCCTCAGATAAGATCCCCTCCTTCTAGTAAGTAACCTGGTCAGCAAGCCCGGATGGGTTCCCCAGCTGCTGATATGGGTCCCAGAACTTCCCACTCCCGTGCAGCCCCTCAAAGGGTTCGTGTCACTTCCCAGGATCATACGGCTTCCAGTTCCAATTCACATGTGATTGATGGGGATTTTCCATACATGCTGAACCCTATTACAAGATATTGGGATACCTCTGACGGTATGACTCGAGGATTCTTGACCCTAAACCCCAGCTACTCGCTAGCATTAGTTCCTCCTACCGCCATCAATGTGAGTATCATTTTTTACTTTTATTTGTTTTCTGCAAAAGAATGTTAGTGCTAATATAACTTATACCTACAAATTTCTAGAGAGTAGGGTGAGCATCTATACAGATTAATGGAGGTGCAGCGGGATCTTATGTGGCGAGCTACAGATGAGTGAAGAGTATGTTTCTATCACTATTCTATATGTATGCATGCTCGTATGATTTTACTTACCTATTCTCTTTTCTGTTTGGACAGGTCCGTGATGAGGGTAAGGATGCCCAGATTCGGATGCTCCAGCAATAGCTTACTGCTTTTCAGATGATGAGTGAGGATGACGATGACTCCAGTACTGATGATGTAGATGATGGAGTTTCTCTCGCTATTGTTATCCTTTCGACCTCTGGTGTTTAGGATGCCAAAGATGGAGCTGAGGATGAGGATGATTGTGATGCCCCCTCATGTCAACATATATGAAATCATAAGAATATAGCATAATTTATACTGGAATCAGATTAAAATAAAACTTTATATACATCAAGTACTTAAGTTACAAATAACATTATAACTTTCCACACAACCCACTAGCCCACTTGAGAAATGCTTAACAACAACGGACAATGCAAACTCATGATTTTCTATAAATTCCTGAAAAGGAAAAACATTTGCAAAGGAATAAGCTTGCAACTCAATAAGCAATTATTAATATAATACTGTAATTAAAACTTCTCAAGAACTAATTAAGGGAATATATGAAAGAAACTTGTTGCATAATAAACTACAAGAAAAATTCAGCAATAAGTTGTGCATGCCTATGCTAAAATCTGGCATGCCCATGCCTGAGGCATGCAAATTCAGCAAATAAGCTGTGCACGCCCATGCCAAGATCTGGCATGCCCATAGCTGATACAATGATTTTTCTTCCTAGAACCACACGGTCGTGCCAAAATCTTGCACGGTCGTGTCTGCTTCCAACATTTTCTTCACCGAAAGCACACGGTCGTGCCAAAAAGGCACACGCTCATGTCCACAAGCCTTAAATAAGCCCAAATCACCTAAAGAATATACAAAAACACCACAAACTCATCTCTACTGCAACATATACAATTAATCACAACATTCAAAGTAATCTATAACTATTTCATTAAACAATATCATTAACACATCACCATAATCATCATCATCACAATCACATCTTACATTTCACAATATCCACCCAGCTCATCCTCACCATTGTTGATATATATACATATATCTTTTAATCTTCTAATAAGTCTATATGTAATCACTAAATATCACAAACTCATTCACCAATACATGATTCTCAATCAATCATAAGTTTAAAGCATCTATAATCTTACTTTAACAACTTTACTCACATATTCATACATTCTATCTCATTTAAAAGTATAAGTTCAAAGTATATACATATCAACACACCATTTAGTGTCCATATAATCACTTCCAACAATATATATAGTATTCATAACCAAATTCATATAATTGCAATAATATCTACATTCACATTCACATTTCATTGTTCAATATTCGGCCAACCATTTTCATACCATCACCTCACACAAAACCACATTTGGCATATTCCTCACAATTTCATTAGCAATCAATTGGCCATTTAGTAAGACTATCCACCTAATTCAGTCTCATTCTTACACATATCAATCATACATAATCAGTGAAGACTATTCGCCCGGCTCAGTCTTCACTCAACACACTTTCTCACACATTATCATTTTCCTCACTCGTTTCACCTTCTTATGACATTATAATATTATAACACATTATAACATAACACAATGTAACTAAATACAATTGCATCTCAATAAATCACCATAACAATATTTTCATCCCTTATTTTATCCATGATCACTAATCCATTCTCATATTCATAACATCAATATATATAATTATAAATAGAAAATATACCGATTATATACTGAAAATATACCAAAAGTAAACCAACCATATACCATAATACACACATATATCATCATTTGCCAACTAATCCTCACACTTCCAATACACTAAAGGGTGTAAACTTATTCCACATCATATCACACTCACAAATATAAACAACACCCATTATAAATAGTACCAAGAAACCTCATTAACTCATAATCATGCACATACATAAATTTTCATGCTAATTTGCATCAAATAATATAATCCATCTGAATTTAATGTCATAATATTATCACATATACTTCAAATATACCATAAATTACCATCACAAAGTTACTTAACAATTACATGTCAAAATATAGGAGAATTCAAAGTTATATTTTATTAGTAACCACTTACTAAAAAAGCTTCCCAACTTAGAGTGTAAGGACTTCTCTAGTGGGCTCCGCTTCCATCGACTTCTGGCTCTCTTATAATTTATTTCAATCCAACATCATAAATGTATATAATCATTCATCCAATACATACAATCAACATACACATAAACAAGCCCTTAACCTCTAAATCTCACCATCTACTATCACACACAATAAAATTCACAACCAACCTATATCCTATTGTTAGCCTATTTTATGCATAAGGTTCATAATCCTCTCAACAATCACACACACATCCAATAATCACCAAATTCACACAAATCCTACATATATGACTCTACTTTCAATATCAACTAAAATCAATCAATTATCATATGTAAAGAATTAATTATAGAAATTATAGTAACATCAGGTCACACAATATGACAAAGTGAGCAACAAAATGTCTGATCCATTTCGACCATCTAAATAACATTTTTAGCTTAGACTCAAAACTTGGGATTTATAGAGGACTATCTAAAGTTCTATAAAATTAAATCAAACCAAATTAGAAGCTCTATAGCTCGAGTTATAGTAAAAACACAGAGGTTAAAAATTCAGTAAAAATAAAGCACGAATTTAAACCACCCAAACTTAATCACAACTCAATCAAAAACATAATTAACTTACCAAGAGATGCTTTAGCACTTTAAAAGTTGTTAATTACAGCCTAGACTTCCAACTCCTCAGCCAAATCCACTCTCTCTCTCTCCACCAAATCCCTAGTTTTCTTTGAAAGAAAAAGAGTGCAACTCTCGCCCTTTCCTCACAAACTTATACCCACTTATTTATATGGCCACGTTGAAGAGGAAGGATCTAGATAAAAATTTATGATATTTATCATCAAATATCCATCTAACTCCTTAATGAAATACTACTCTTCCTAACTAGTTCTTAAACTTATAATTGTTTCTCTCAAGTCCCTATTTTCTAACAATTAAGTCCTAATCCACACCCAAATCCCAATTTAATAACATCTCAATCTTACCACATACCCCAAATGAATCACATTTAATTCAATAAGTAAGTACACTCAATATGCATGAAATTCACATACTTCATGCATAAATAATTGCTAATGCATCATGCCAATCTTAACAAATAAAATTAAGTTAAATGCATTAAAATTGCATGCCCTACTTTGCAGGCGTTACAATTCTCTCCTCCTTATAAAATTTCATCCCCGAAATTTAATAACTTACCACCTTCAGAAAATAGATATGGATATTTATGTCACACCCTCCATGTGCCACATACACGTGTCCAGAACATTAAAATTTGAAACATAAATAATAAAATTTTAACACAATTTGAAAGATCCTTTATAATTATATATCAAAATATTATTATTACATAGTATTAAAGTTGACAAAATTACAATAGCAAAACTTATGTCTTTACAAAAAACTACATGCTTAATGTACATATGCTCTGATGAATGGATGGTAACATGGTCATCAAGCACACGGTTGTCCCACCTTAGTCCTTTTCACCCAAGCTTCAAGCTTTAACAAAAACAAGCTTTAAACAAGCTAGCTACCACCTGAAAACCACAAATTGCAAAGGGATGAGCTTGCTACTCAGATAAGTAATTATTAAGCCAAGATCAC
>CATIWO010016635.1:0-16395 GCA_949673435.1 Macaranga tanarius | reverse complement strand
CCAAGGTTGTTGATGGTGGTAATGTTGGGCAATAGTGTTGATGATGACAGAGGTGTTTGGATGACATTGGCATGAATGTTAGTAACAATGGTGGTGATCTTAGATGGTGTCGTTGGTGGTGAGGAAATTCCTGATGGTGGCAGTGGGGGAATTCTTGATAGTGGTAGTGGTGGTCTTAGATGGTATTATTAATGGTGGTGGGTAGTGGCGCTGCAAAGTGGTGTTAATTATGATTATTTCCGGTCAAAAAAGTTGAGAAAGTGATGCTGGAGTTATGGTTGTGTTGGGTGCTGTGGTGGTGGTGCAATGGTGCTAAAAATAAATGAGGTGGGTTTATTATTATTATTTTTCTAGAAACAGGTGGGTTTGAATTTTTGTTAGTGGTTTTAGGTGGAGATTGGTTTTGTGTTAGTGGCGCTGCTACTATTGACGGTGGTGCCAGCGATGGTATTGGGTGTGCCGGTGGTGGCGTTTAGTGGTGCCTGTGTTGAATTGTTACAACAGTTCTTTTGAAGATGATGAACAATTGTTATATTTTTTAATTTAAAATAATAGATCTAATTTTATTGAGAGGGAGCAAGGAAAAAGAAAAGAAAAAAATATCTATTATATACTTCACTTGCTGTATTAGGAGCGTGTAATTCACTCTCTTAAATTTGGGTTAAATTGCCAAATTTGAGATATTTAAGGGTGAAATAGTCCAAAAAGTTAATTTTGGGGTTAATTGCACCTTGAATGATAGTTCAGGGGTGAATTGCCACTTTAGCCAAAGGAAAAGTGTAAGATCAGCCAATTGGATTCTTTTGATTAAACAGTAGTCTTTTTGTATCATGCTGAACCGATGAAGAAAGAAATGATAATTAATCACACAATTCACTGTGGTACAAGGGTTTGTGGTTGTATATGGCCACCTTACTTATATTTGTTTTCATATTTTGGCTTTGAGTAGATCAGCTAGGATTTTGGATGCCTCCAAGGAACTTAATGCTGACTCTTCCTATTTGTTATTTTGTCCTTATGATTTTGTGGAATGTGGCTTTGAAGCTGCAAAGCTGGTATTGAAGCTTTAGAATTTTGATTTGTTAACCAAATTAACTTTTAAGATTTAATTGTACAAACCGTAGAGTAAGAAGGGAAGCAAACACAAGGCATTTTTGTGATAGTAAAAAGCATCAGGAATTTCATTGAAAAATTATTGAATCTTTTTCGCTGACCTAAGTTAGGTGTTTTTGTACCAGTTCTAGTACCACAGGCTTCAAATCCACGACAAAAATGGCAGAATCAATATGCAGAAACCTTCGAGATGGAGCTCTAGATGGGGAGCATGCACCAGCACTTACTATCAAAGATACTGCTGCTTCACCATTTGGATTTGACTTGTTTGCTCATGTTCTCTCCCAACTCTCCTCTTTCATTTTGGCTCAAAAATCCCAGTTCCAGTTAGTCCAACTTCAGATTACTTGAATTTCCTTATCCCTTTAAACAGCACTGTCTAATTTTGGTTATTCTCATTGTTGATACAGAGGTGTTGTGGTTGTTGCATATACATGGAGCCCGTCATTTTATGTAGACTTGTTGAAGAGAAGTGGAATTGATGTTGCTTCCTCTCATAAATGGTAAAGTTTTGATGTTTAAATTGTGTAGATATTTCAATCTAAATGCCTGCTTTTGAAATGAAGGAAAGATAAAAGAAAGTATATAAAAATAAAAAATTTCCTGTATTCTCTCTAGTGTTTTTACTTTTCTTCTTTGGAAGTTTACTGTGATGTTGCATTCAGTTTATTGAAGTAAAATGCTTGATTTTGAAAAATATAACATAAGTGGGTTCAATCTTAACTGAATATTTAGTTTATAAAAGCAGTAAATGGCCCAATTGGGTTGGGGATTTTTTTCTTTTTTTTTTTTTGGATGTGTCTGTGTGTTTACTACCACAATATGTGAAACATATTGGAAGTGTTCTCTACTGCTACAAATTTATTTTTGGAGACCTAGGAACATAACTATTTATTATAGGATTCAGATTTTGGATTGTTATACGGATCCTCTTGGATGGAAGGATAAGCTTGCAAAGCCTTTGAACACAGTGGATATTTCTCATGAAGCTTCTAGGGTGGCTCACCTGTGTAAGGATGTGAAAGATTTGGACAACTTATACTCTCTGATTCTTGAATTGGGGAAAGGTAATTTTTATGTGACATTTCATATCTCACTTTCTAAGTCAAATACATGAGACCAAATTTGGTTTCAAGTATATTATTCAACACATTCCTTTTTTTTTTTTTTTTTTTTTGTCCTTTATGTAATTCACGGGTGGTCATTGTGCTTGCAGCTTTGGTTGGAGAAGGCAAAGCTCGTTTCTCTGTTGCCATAGACTCGGTAATTAACCAATGGATGTGAATCTAATTGTAGCATTTATTATAATTGATCTTTAATTGCATCCAAATTAGGCCAATGCCTTCAATCTGAGGTTTAAGTCAAGTTCAAACAAGCCAGCAGTCTGATAAGATGTGAACTTTTTTATTTGGCTACATAGTTGTATTTTTGCATGGAATTTGAACTTGAAGGTTTGGAGATTGTAGCATCAAATTCTTTGTAGAAATTTTTTGACTTTCAGGTCTCATATGGAAACTTCCTGTCATGTACCTAAAAAGCCTTTGGAACGTGAGTTTTTGAGTTTTAATTGGCTTTTCTCAGTGGATAGATTCTCATCTCATTTTCATGAGAATGTAGTGCTAGGAAGCTTCCTGCCAGTGTCAGTATGTGCCAATAGACCTACCTTACAAGGACAGGCATTTTTCAGGGAAAGAAAGGCAACCATTACATTGTGCGCATTTTTTTCCTGGTTTTTAATAAGATATTTATCGATACATCCTCATGTGCTGAAGTGGACACGTGATTACTTCCTTTGTCTTTTTATTCCTTTTGGATTAAGCTACAGTAGCAGATGTTAAAGAATGCTTCTACTAGCCACCCACGGTTTACATGCTCAAATTGCATGTCAGTTTCTGCAAACTGGGGCTATATTTAGCTTTTCTGGGGTATAGCTTAATGTAGTACAAGGGAACTCTAGGCACAGAAATTAAGTGGTGTATATATTTTTAGAATGGCATGAAGCTTCAATTTTTCCAGTGCTCCAAACATTTCATTAGCATAAAACACAAAATATTTTGAAAACAAAAACAATTTTTATCATTTTCTCTCAAGAAATAGGACCTAAGAGTTAAATTTTCCGTTGGTTTGCACCATCCGAAAAATTAAGACATGCCAATTAAAGTTATTAAATAGCATATCAAAATACTTGGCAAGAGTGTTAATATCTATTCGGTGATTCATTTTTTCAGAATGAAATCTGTGTCTATAATTTTACACTTTCAATTGGATATTGCAGTAAGATCCCCATGCTTAGTGCATTTAATTGGGCAGCTAAGTATGCAGATATAGCCTTTTTTGATGGTTATATTTCCTTTTTAATTTTAATGGTTATATTTGCTTACTTTTTTCTTTCTTATGGAAATATCTGGTTAAGCTTTGTTTTCCTCTTTCCTTATTTCCATGACTATATATGGGATATCCAGATCTTTGAACTTTCAAGATCCACTATTTCAGACATGTTTCTTAACTTTTCATAAGTTCTTACCTTTACTTGCTGAGATTTTTCTGTCACAAATAAGAAGATAAAAAGAAGAGAACTTATGTGATTTTGGAGTGTCTAGACCAATGTGATTCGGTGGGCTTTTCCAACTTCAAAATAACAGCAATTTTGATCACACTACTGAATGTAATGGTGTTGTTTCCAAAGTATGTGGAAAGAACAAAAAGAATCATTGCAGAAATTATTCAACTTTGTGATATTCAGACGTTCAGCAATGTAATTAGGTGTTTCATTGAACTTTCATGCTTTAAGGTTCTCTAAATTTTTTACTCCAGTATATGTAATGCTTCTAATGGATTCTTAACAATTTTATCCAGGTGAATTTGATGTTAAGACATGTATCTATGTCAAGAGTTGCAGGCCTTTTAAGCAACCTTCGTAGCCATGGTATATGAATTTATGCTTTTCTCTAATCAGCTGTGTCTAATTATTGGCCTCTGTACATACTGTTTTTCTTCTTTTGACTATTTCTTGCTGCTGCCAGATTCTTTGCTGCATCTAAATAGCAGTATAAATATGAGTTTACTGAATGCAAGATTGAAGTCAACTTTGAATTGCTGTAGTTTTCATTTTTATTTTTCTGGTTTCAGATAAAATATCTTGTATCTATTGGTTGCTACATTCAGACCTTCATGAAGTCAGAGTGACATCTGTTCTTGAATATATGTCCTCTATGGTGGCCAGTGTAGAACCATTAAATCGATCTGCTAACGGGCAGAGATGGGATTCGGAAAACCTCTCACAGCTGCAACAAAATTTTGGAAAAGGAAGGCTTAATGTTAGATTCAAGCGCCGAAATGGGCGTGTTCGTGTGATGGTGATTGCTCTTCCCCTCATCCTGTGTATATCCATTGTGCCAAATAGTGAAGTGACAAATTGCTTTAACATTTTTTCTTCTCATTCTGCTTCTAGTTCGAGGAGTTTCATATTGAGCAGTCAGGAATGAATTTTACACCTGCTTCATCGGAAGATGGAGTAATCAATCAAGACCTTTTGCCCAAGGTCAGTTGTTGTTTGTTTTGCATTCCCCACTTCCCTCAACACTATCGAAACATGCCTTCAAATGTATGAATATGCAGAGATATCAATTATTTATACAACTATTAGTACCTAACTTCTGAAGCATGAAACTTGCACAAACAGAAACTTAGAAATGCACAGATGCATGCACTATAATCCAAACAAATAAGAGGTATGTACTATCAAATTCATTCATCTTATTGGAATTGGTGCTTTTAACAGGTGCAATTTAGCCTGCAGCTGTCAGAAATGGAGCAGATGGAAAGGGCCAAGGTTGTACTCCCTTTTGAACACCAAGGTGTGAAAAGTGAAAACCAAAGACGTTGCTTTTTTTTTTTTTTTTTTTTCTTAAAAAAAAATTTAATTTCATTTTTTGTTAATGCATAAGCTTACTCTTAAATTCTTCAAAGAGAGTTTATTGCTGTAGTATTTCTTCTGTACTAAGAGCCTTGTTTGTCTTCCCTATAGGAAATGGCAAACCCATACAAATTTATGATGGTCGAAGATCTCTCACGGAGATCAAAAATGAGGGGACATTTGCTTCAGATGGGAATTTGCAAAGAAATGTGGCCTCCAGTGGGGGAGAGATAATATACTTCCGTGACTCAGATGATGAGAAACCAGATTCTGATGAGGATCCAGACGATGATTTGGATATATAATTCATGTGCCCTTAATGACTGGGAAGATAACAGACTACCAAAAATTGTAAATTGTAACAATTTTTTTCGCATAGCTTTGAGAGTTTTTTCAGAATGGAATCAATTTGGCAATCGAAATTGAGCTTCCTAATGAGTTTCTGCAGATATTGTATCGACTGTATCCTCCATTAGCAGGCCTGAAGTTGAACAACTTGTTTCTGGAGATTGCATCGGTGACATGCTACCAATGGACGTGTTTCTCAAGTTAGCTCTGGACTAGGTACATGAGTGTTTTGACTGCATGATGTTCTGTATAAAAGACTGGAACATGATTTTAACTTCTGTTATTTCTCTACGAATGAAACACTGCCTTTGAAGAAAGTATCACCATTCCAGGCATTGGAATAGATTTCTGACAAAAGAAGAAACAGGTCTGTGTACAGCTTGGTGGCTTAGAATATGATGGAAGCTTTGTTATGATCATGGCAAATTGGCAATAATTGAAGCACCTTAATTTTTTAAGTTTTTAATAAGCTTTCTTTCTTAGTTTTTGATACACAGATTCATCAATTAATGGGGCCACTTGGAGACTTGAAGCATAAAAAATTGTAAGACAAAGTGTAATGAACTTCAAAAGCTGAAACAGTTTCACCAACTTTGCACCTTAATAATGCTGGTGAAAAGGGGCAGAATATGCAAGTCATTTTGCAAAGCCAAGTCAATTTGAACAGTACAAAACATCCTAATCAATGGTGCAACAGGCAATTTATAAATTTTTCCAAATCCTTACAAGGATCTAAGTACTTTGTTACTTTCTTTGCCTTTTAAAAAATTTTATAAGTAAATTTCTCATATTGTGGGAAAATCTCATACTTAAAAATAACTTTAATAAAAATGTCACAAAAAAAAATTCGAGCTATATTTTTATGTTGTTTCGTAATGATTTTTTTTTTTTGGGTGGAAAATATACTTGGTAACTGTATTTATAAAATTTAATATTTTAAGTGCAAAAGTTTTGAAAAAAAAAAAAAAAGAAAATTCACAATTTATATAATTTTTAAAAGGTGAAGTAACATATTTAACATATAACTTTACTTATTTTTTTTTTTACTCAACATGTCATAGATAGAATTATTACTTATTTATAGATTTTAAAATTAACTTTTGTTAAAATTAAAAGTTGAAAAAGTGATAAATTTGTAAATATTTTTAAATTTAATCTTTTATATATTGATGTTTAATGGAATTTGTTCTTTGAAAAGTATGAAAACCTTACAATATTCATTTTATGCCACGGATTCGATGGCTATGGCCTATAGATAGAGTAGCTATTGGCGTGGCCTTCTTTCTATCTTAAAATTTAGGCAATTAATTAAGGAGTTTATTGTCCAATACCAGAGGTTCAGCTGCAAATAACATTCTCTCGACCCTTCAAGGAAGGAATGAGTCCACTCCAAATAATTTAAAAATATTGTGAATTAAATATTGCCAACTCCAGTGGCTGGGCTAGAAATTTAATTGAGAGGGACCAAATTAAAGTTTCACAAAAATGCTATGAAAAATAATAGATATTGACATACATAAAGACAAGCATTGACTATCACTTCTCTTTAAGATCATGGAAGATGCTTTCATGTCCAAAGCTTCTGAAACTTGTATGATTTTCATACCTAAAATTTTCTGTTATGTCATGCCTTGACACATTCACATCAAAGCACAAAGCTCAGAAGCAAAATCTATCAACTTGGTAATACACATTTACATCAAACACAAATTTTGTGTGACTGTTCAAAATACCTAATGCTCCAATAAATAGTAGTTTTGACTTCAGGTGCCTTCCTTGCAGTTCAAGAGTTCAAATCCTGGCAGCTTCTTTCCCCTTCAAAAATTTCTGGATCAAGAAAAAAAAGGTCAGAGAATTGTGAGGGAACCAAGGATGCCCTTCTATTACTTGTGTCCATCCAGATTTGAGCCCACCTAATAGAAGACTTGAAATCTAATTAAGTTTGAATTTATGCAACTCAAAATTCTGAACTTAAAACATGGCTCTACCACAGTAATTTTTTGATCTTTCAATTATCTAGGCTAAACTTTTTACAACTCTATAGGTTCCATATCATGCATATTTAGACTAGGAAACCAAAGCAATTGAAAAGTAGAAGCACTTTGCTGAGCAAAACAACATCACTATTCAAGAAGTTCAATTATACAAACTAAAAACCAAAATACACCATCGCGACATGTGAAATCCATGAGTTTTTCATTCTTCTGTATATGTGTTATTGCTATTGCTTGGTAAAAGAAACCAGGAATAGATAATCATTAATCAACCTATTGAGACATCAGGATCAACTATCATCTTGTCTATATGAAAATATTGTTTATTTCATATCCATAATCTTTGCTTCTCAGTAATTTTTTACAGAAGATGTCAACAGATATTCTCATTATATTTGATTTGAAATGAAAGCTCAGTTCAGCTCTTCAAATCTTTATGCAGGATTTCTTCTCAAATTTAATTCCAGTTGTCTAATGAGAATATATACATAGATTTGTCAATGCCTAGAAATGATTTCTTGAGGTCTTGTAGGCTTTATTAATCTATCTACAACAGCACAAATATTTATGCTGACAATTAAAGTTCAAGATTTACATAAAAAAAAGATGTATCTAAATGCGATCTCCAGCATCAAATGTGATCACCAACTTTATGCTTCTATTCCATGCATATTGCTATTGAACTAGGAATATCTACATAAGATGATGATTCAATGGGCTCCTATGCAGGCCAATAGTTATACAGGAGAGTAGAGTCTCTACCCAACAGTTGATGTGCTACTGCTCAAGAGCACATGAGTGCACCAATGTGACAGCTAGAGAGACTTGTTTCCTCTTCACTAAGACACATATAAATGAGATTAGAGTAATTAAGTGGGGTCAATATCTCAGAATGCTTGTTCTTCTTTTTTCCTTTTTCATGATATATTCCGTAGGGTGACAATGTGCATTCCATGGTTAATGACCTTTATTCTTCACTTAAGTAAGAAAACTTTATAAAATTATTAACCTTTTCTTCTGGATATGGATTCTAGATTATACATTGATGAAAAGGAGTGAATAATTCTTCCTTTTCTTGCGTGTATATTTATAAATGAACAAGTTCAGCATCAAAGGTTGAAATTCTGAAACAAACTTTAAAGTATTGGACATTCCATCGACTCTTCGAAGATGGAATTAGTCCATATCCAAGATCATATATAATTTATTTATAAGAAATGTAGCCTGTACTAGAATTACCTGAACACAGGCAGATGCTCCACGCCCCCACCATCACTGATTTAGAACCTGCAAGAAAGAATTCTTACGCACCGAGACATAGTGGAGCAATTCGAATCAACCTAAAATCCCATTATTTTTTATGAAGAGTAATAATTTATCATGTTTGTGGCAACATATCGAACCCTAGGAGGATTCGAAAGAAAAAAATAAACAAATAAAAAACCAAGATGTTAAGTATGAGATTCCATCAGCTTTTTTATGCAAATAGAGGGTGATCACATATCTCTATATAAACCCAACAAATGTCATAGGTTGGTGTGGCTCTGAGGCAGGCACATTTTAGAGAGAATGGGGTAGATTTCAATTTCCCTCAAAGGCTTCCAGTATTCCATGTGCTTTATGGTAATGCTGGGAGCCTTTGAGGCAAATTGAGAGCTTACTCTCCCAAATATGCTTTTATACCAACTTTACCAATCTGCCAAAAATAATATCACTATTCTTTGCAGGTAACTTGGTTTGGTTTTTTTGTTTTTGGTTTATTTGAAACATACTTCATTTGCTCGTAATTATCTCAGCTTATCTCAACACATTAAAAAACATATGCAACACAACTAATTCACATTGTAGCATTCTGAATTGATCCTTCCTTCATGGATTTTTATGTGTATGTAATTGTAAATTCTAATGCATCAATCCTGAAAAGCAAATCTTTTCAAAATATATAAGCATTCATTGTATAGCTAATTTGATAGGAAAAAGAAAAAGATTATACGGAGGTGATACTTCAACATCATAATTGAGAGAAGGCTCTTTTTCCCTTGAGAGAAAAAGAAGTTTTGATGACTGATAGATGATAATTAATTCTCACAGGACTAAAAAAGTATGTTTTTTGTGATACATGCAATCATCAAAAGTAGCTTCAAAATAAATCTCATTCATCCAAAGAAACCCCCAATTAAAATCCAAGAAACCCATCCTCATAGATGTTATTAAATTGAATTTGAAGGTAAAAGAAAGCAATAGATTCATTTTTTTCAATTTTTTCAATTTATGATATTAACATGCATTTTATACATGGAAATTTGTTCCAAATTTATGAATGCTATTATACAATTATTTGAATTGAAATCTAACACAAGACTTCTTCTGTGTATATATATGGCTATGAGTTAAATAATGTTTTAGAGTTCCCAGTAATTTTAAATTCCTAGCACATATTTGAAGTAATGCCTAAATTTTACTCACAGCAAAGATTATTGAGCATTCCAAGCCTCTGGAAGTGTCAAAATATCTTAGGGAGGTGTTGGCTGAAGAGTCACTGGCCTGTGAGGCTTTGGAGCTGGAAAAACATGAGTATAAATCAAAAACTTCAAGAAAAAATTAGCGCTTCTTTCCCTAAACATATTAAAACAGCCATGAGATTAGTTATTTACACAAGCCAATTAGATGAACTAAAACACATAGAATTGGATCCATTAAGCTCATAGGCATTATAAAATGCTGAAAAGATACCCTCAACAACATAATTACAAAAACACAGTACCACATAATTAAGAGCCATTCAGGAAAATATATTGTTACAGGAAATAACAGCCATCTCTAGATGGCAAGTACCTTTTGGAATAGATTTGCAAGAAAGTTTTTTTGACTTTTTTTTTATTATTGTACTTACCTCTTTATTAAAATTTTTGTATTTATAAATGTTCATTAGTTGAATTTCCTAACGTGACTAAGTAAAAATACCATCTTCTTTTAAATTACTTTTCACTCCAAAAATGAAAGTCTGCATTTCTATGTTTTCAAACAGCACCTGAATAATGGATAAACTTACCATTAGGATTTCCTCGTTCATAGAAACATCGTAAAAGAGAGACAGCTTCAGATGCCATTATTCCTCCTGTACATTTGAAACCCTTCCCTTGAACTGCTTCCCTACTGCCAACATATATAATGTGCTAGAAATGAGTTGACTTGCACAATGTACAGCAGTGAAACATCTTAAATGATAAGTCCACCAAGAACTGAAGGTCCTCGCATCAGGAACCAGACAATAGAGCTAATATACAACCATAGCAACCTCAAGTTATACAAGGAGAAATCCGCAATAAGATGTGCTTTTCTCCAACATGACAATATTATCACAGGGAAGTGATGTTAGCATGCTATGCTATGTGATGAAACTTTCAAGTAGATAACTGTATAATTGCAACCCCTGAATATAGTAGGCAACATATGAAATGGCAGATGCAATTTCACTATTCCTATTCTTCTTGTTCATACGTTCTTTGGTTAATCTATTCAAACCTTGATCCTAGAATGCAACATGTTTCTCCTGATTGTGTTAGTGACTTAAAATTTATGATTTGCTTATTTAAATAAAAAGTTGTACAAATTTAAATTCAAACCACAAACACAATATAGAGTCTGCAAGTGATAGAGGGATTTTCTGTTTATTTGCATAACTTCAGCCAACCATTAGAGTGCAGATATTCTTGCCCCCCTATTGCAACTCCTTATAGTTTTAAATTTTTATTCATTCAGAATATCCTTTAAGCAACGCAGAAACAAGGGAACAAGAAATTGGTAGAAGAAACAAAAAATGAACCTAGCATGCAGTGGAGAGATGCTTGAGTGCAATGACAATATTGATCCACAGCCTCCAAATTTATCATTTGCACAGCCATAATATACTTCCTTTATACCTAAGCAAGGGAACAATGGAAAAGGTCAAAACTATTAATCAGAGCAAAAGGTAGAACGAAAATAGATTTAGCAAGGAAAAAAAAAGATACCAAGAATGGATAAAGCTGTAGCACACATTATACATGGTTCACATGTAACATAGAGAATGCATTTTGAAAAATTTTCAGCAACTTCTGACACTGAAAGTCCACTTTTTTGCCACTGCTCAAGAAGAACATCTATCGCTTCCATTTCTGCATGTCTTGTTGCCTGCCACAAGAAAGAAAAATAGAAACTCGAACAATGTAAAAGCTCAAAGATTTACAATCTGATGCTTACAGTATCATGTGATTCTCAATTTCAGGTTATGGTTTGTGGTAGAATCATCCTTGAATAAAGAAGAAATTACTCACAAATATTCCAAAAACACCTAAATTACCAGGTATCACCAGCTCACATAATGTAGATGACACTATGGAGAACCAATCTAGTTCATGGGGTCTCCAGATGATGAAATCAATCATATAATGTTATTGAAGGGTGCTTGAAGACCAAAACCAAGTGAAAACAAAAAGAGGTAAATGAATAAACGACGCATTCATGAACTTACGTTTCTTGTTTCTGTGGTTCGATTTCTTCCAGATGCAATTACTTTCCCATCGTCAACAATCACACAACTGGACAACCAAAAACCTAGTTTTAATGAAGAATAATATCCAAAATAACATAACAAACCTGAGAAAAAAGCAACAACAATCAATACCCTTTTTTTAGAACGAGAAAATTAACCATAATGCGTTGACTAGGTAAATTAAGCAAAGCTTTATAAGCAGAGTCATATAGACAGGGATGTGCATCTGTCGGTTCATTTTTAGAAAAAAGTAAAAACCGAATTAACCACTTTGGCACAACAACATTTAAACCCACTAAATGTCAATAAATTTTTGGAAACGATAGTTAATTTAATCTTATTCTCAGTGGTATTTTGTTTGCTTCTAAGGCAGAATCGGTGTTGTGGACTTCAAAACTTTAGAACAGATAGAATAACAGCCTCCATTTACTTCTGAGCCCTTCAGTTTCTCATGGGAATAAATATGAGGTTACATCAAAATTTTGTCAGCCAAAACTTTGCATGCAATGATAACAACATAGGAGCTCAAGACATTAAACAACTACTTGCTTATACCCCTTAAAATTTGCAGATGAGTGTATTAGAAAATAACTTACCCCACTGGTACTTCAAGACAGTCCAGGGCATATTTTGCCTGCCACATGACCAACAAAATACATAAAAGATAAACAAGTCTTTAACTGAACATAAAAATTTAATCTGAACACACATTAACCTATTGAACATAGGCAGAAATATCTTTACATGCCAGGAGTATTTAATGTAATCTACAGAACAAACCTCCAACTTAATAACCAAGCACTATAGTCACACATCAGGCTTGGCCCTCTGTAGTTTGAAGGAAAATTAATTACCTCAATGTCCATAAGCCCATAAACAAAGGTTGAAAAATATTTTCCAATTCAAAACAAAAATTTGGTTAACAGACAATTTCTTTCAGAATATATAGATAAGGAATTGTTGTTCAGGTTTTCTGATATCAACCAAGATCCATCAACAAAGATTATCATAACCAAGGAAGTGCCTCAGGGAGCTAAACACTTCAAGAATCCAATTATCAAGTCGAATTTGATCGCCACAAAGTTTTACAATCAGAACAGAAATGTCTCCACTAACTACAACAACATTCAGAATATGGAATTCAACCAAAAAGTTGATCCTTTAATAATTCACTCAGAAAGGTTATTGTTATATTCAGGTAAAAGATGTTAACTTTATCTATATGCTTAGGAAAAAAAATTAAAATTAATCCTGGTAATTGCAATTTTAGTGTTGTAGTTACATTGCAAAAGGTCTATATATGCTATTACCTGTTCAATTGCAAGTTCCATAAATGCAAGAGTCTCAGATGAACCCATTTCCGCTTGTGATTCCATCTGTAACAACAACGAAAAAAAAAAAATAATAATAATAATAAAACAAAATATTTACTAATTTTACTAGCAACTTAATGCCTTAAAATTCAATTGGTTTTCTCACAGACATATTCTCAAACAAGTAACAGACACCAACTTAATGCTTTAAAATCAGTTAATGCATCAATTGCTTCTCTCACAGATATATTCTCAAACAAGTAACAGATACCCACATTGATTATTAGTGGTGCAAAATGCAATAAAGACTTTGCAAGTGCTGGTCTGCAGAGGATGTCTTTGGGGATTTTGTTTTGAGCTGATGACGTGGGTGGTCCTTTTTCAGAGAAAACGTTAAGCAAATTCTTGGGCCGGGAAGTGTGTTTTGTGGGTGCTTGGAGTGTTTCACTTTCACTCTCTCTGGATTGGTTTGGTCATGCGTTACAGGAAGAGAGACTTTTTTGTTTTCTTTTCTAAAGCTGATTATGGTTATCTTGAATCCAGAATGATCGTGTCCTTGTCTTGACAGTTTCTTGCCACTGCTGTAATGGAGGCCAAGGAGGTTATTGGAGACATCCAGAATAAGCAGAAACAACTATTAGCTCTGTCTGCTCAACAACAGGAGGAGGTAGGTTACTTCTGTATCATATTTGCTGTGTTATTTTCTTAGTGTTTGGTATCCTTTTTTGCTTGAAATTTATTGAACTTTCTTTTTCTCTCTATAGGGACTAAAGCGAACTATGACTTCTTCCCAAGTAATTTCAAAGGCAGCAGTGAACTTTTTCAGTGACCTCTATCATCAGGCATCTGTCGTAATGAGTTAGCTGATTTTGAGAAGGTGTTTAAAGTATGTAATCTTGGACAAATATTAGGGAGATCTCAAAAGTTGATGAATTTTTTTTACTTCTCTTAAACAGGAAGAGGCTGCTAGAGAGGAAAAACAAGCACTGTCAAATATTTCGTTACACTGTTGCTGATAGCTCTCGGTTATTGCCGTTGTTAGTTGTTTACTAGCTGAATAATGTTAAATATTTGTTAAAATTATTTATAACTGTTGACATTTATATGTTTAATGAATATTAATTAATTCTTTAGAATTTTCAAGTTTTACATTCATTATAATTTAATTCTTTATATGTTTAATTGTACTTCATTATATATATTAATTTTAATAAATATTTTATATTATAATTTTTAAAATATTGAAAATAATATACATAAATGCAATAAAATTTTATAAAAATATATTTTTAGTTTTGTTTTTTTAAATACATCAAACTTGTATGTTAATACTCATTCATAGGTTGATTGGTAAGTTTAATATATTAATAGTTTGATATTTTTGAGAATTAATAATTTGATATTATATATATAATATAAAATTTTTTTACTTATAATAAATATAAATACTTATTTAAATATATTGTTCGAATAAAATCACAAATTTTATTAATTATTTATTATTTACTTAGTAAATAATTTTTTTATTAAATAACTTTAGTTTATATTTTATATTTTTTAAAATTTATTTAGATTTTTTTAGACTCATTAGCAACCCATAGGCAATAAATAATATAATAAGTTCGGTTCAGTATTAAATAAATTAGGAGTGAGCAAAAATAACCGAAAACTGGATCGAACCGACTGGTTCGGTTGTCATGATAAAAATTGTTAATTCGTTTAAACTGAACCGAAATAAATTCAGTTCGGTTCGGTTTTCAGAGTAAAAAATCTATTAAACCAAACCAAACCAAACCGAATTCATAGTATATTTAAAATTTTATATATATTTATAGTCGATTTGATTGGTTTAGTACTAATATTTTAAATTTTATTAATAATATTACTTTCTAAATATATAAAACTCTTAATAAAATTATTTACTACCAAAAAAATTCTAACAAAACGTATTTAAATATATGTTAGAGAATCGGTTTATTTGATTTTTTTAAAAAATTAATAAATAAAATAAATATAAAAAATTAACATTAATATATCTTATAAATCTTATTAGAATATTGTAAAATTACATAAATATAATTTTAAAATTAAAAAAGTGAAAAGAAAGTAAAAAAAAAAAAAAACCAAACTGAACCTAACCGAAAAAATTCAATTAAGTTCAATTCGGTTTTAAGAATTTTTTAAATCTGTTCAGTTCAATTCGGTTTTAGGCATTTTTAAATCAAACCGAACCGAACCAACATTTGCTCACCACTAAAATAAATTATGTCCAAATTAGTTAAAATTCGTCTTATTTGCACCCCTAGTTCTATGTGTATATTGATTTATATATATATATATATATTTGTTCAAATGATGGACTAATTTTTAAAAAAACTTAATATTTAGATACTGATTACATATTTTTAATATTTTACACTTAAATAATAATATATTAAGTGTTATAATTAAATATTTGTTTGTCGCATATCTATGCTTAAAGTACTCATATTTTTGCTTAGTTGGATAACTTATTAGAGGGTACATGGCTTAAGAGTTAATTCTTAACTACATTTACTTCAGTGTAGGGGTAGGTATCCTAAAACTAATCAAATGTTGAAGTAAAGAGAAAATTATGTGGTATAGTATATGCCTTTTAAATAAAATTCAACAGAAGTATCTTTATTTACTCAACACAACACAAACAATCAAGCCACACATGTGCAAAGAGCAGTTAATAATATTGTAAGCTTGCAGCAGCAATTGCTGCTCTATAACTGCTGCTGCAATTGGAGGAATTCATCACTCATTAGGCTTATTTTAAAGGGCCAATTATACTCAGGTGCCAATATAAGGAGCATCAACATGAATACCAGTAAATAGATTTGCATTTCTTTTACTACATAAGTAAATAAAGGAAAGAAAATAATGATTTTCAAATGGAGTTGGTACCTTAACTTCAAATGAATAAATGGATATATGTATTCATCCTGTACAAACAAATCAGAGTTCTAAGTAACCCCAGTACAGAAAGGGCTAAAAGAATGAATCATTATATACAGACTACACACGAACACACTACTAAATAGGGTTGAATGTCAAGAAGTGCCAAAGAAGGGGAAAATAGTGAACAGAAGCCCCTCTAAGTCACGACAGAATATTTGTCCTGAGTCTGATCCTGGAAAGGCAAAGAGAACG
>CATIWO010016626.1:0-12409 GCA_949673435.1 Macaranga tanarius | reverse complement strand
TGCGCTAACATTCTTCTTATTCTTGTACTGCATTTATTTAAGGATATGGGTAATTATTGTTTTGTTTGTTCATGTGAGAAAAATAATAGATAGCATCATTTAGTGCCATCTTGTGGTAGAAACACATAAATGCATATATATACTATAATATATTGTTGGTTAATATATTATATATGCCCTAAATTTTGATGCATTTCTTATTTTTTTTACAGAATGTCGAGTACCATTTCTATAAATTATCACGTTGGAGGAAGGTTTGCAAAGATTGAGCATGATGTGGTTTACGTAGGTGGTGAATTGAAGCCAAAACACAATGTAGATCCTGATAGACTAGGATATTTTGACATAGTGGATGAAGTCGAGAAGCTGGCTGTTACTTGTGGGAAGTTGTCATATAAAGTTCCTGGGATGAGTTTAACTGAAGGATTGAAGGAGATGAAAGATGATAGGCAAGTGATGGAGATGCTACAGTATGCAGCTGAGGGAAATGGAATGGTTGAGATATTTGCAGAAGCTGAAATATATAGACATGATGAAAACAGTAGACCAAGTAGAGATAATTTTGCTGAAGTTGTCGACACAACAGATGGGCCACAAGAAATGGATGAGGCTGATGACTTAGAGGTTGATAACGCTGAGGTTGATGGTGAGGTAGAAAATGCTATTGAATTAAGAGTGAATGTGGAGGAAGATGCTGAGTCAGGTGAGGATTCGGATTACCAGCCAGTACAAGAAAGTGATACAGATGATGGAATGGATGATGATGAGCTTTCTGATGATGAAGAGTATGTGGAGGCAAGGAAAAATAGAGCTAAATATAGAAAATATGTCAATGTGGATGAGGTGGCTGACAAGTTTGCTACAAATGTGGGGTTTCAGAAAATGGTACCTATTGATGAAGATAACGACAATAATGACAATCAGCAGTGGCATAGTGACTATGAGGATTCAGAAGGTGATGTTAATTCAGTTGGTACAAGTGAGGAGGATGAATTGGATGAGGCATCAAAAAGTTTGAGGAAAAAAAGGGTTGTGTATGATCCAAAATGTGATCATAAACATCTAAATGTAGTACTTGGGATGTGATTTGAGAATGCACACCAATGCAAAGAAGCTGTTTGAAAATAGGCCATTCTAAATGGTCACAATATTTAGATTATGAGGAGTAATATGAGGCAACTACAAATTAGGTGTGTGCCAAACTGCCCTTGGAAGCTGTATGGTAGTATGGTGAGAAGTGAAAAGACCTTTGCCATAAAGACATACAATAGTGAGCACAGATGCCCAAGAGAAATGAGGAATAGACAAGCAAATGCCTCATGGATTGCTAATGAATATATTGGCAGGTTTAGGAGAAATCCTAACTGGTCAGTGAAGGATCTAGAAGATGATTTAATGGAAAAATTCTGCGTACAAGTGAAGCTTTGGAAGTGCTATAGGGCAAAGTGGAAGGCTCTTCAGATGTTAAGAGGTTCTATTGAGGATCACTATGCAAGATTGAGATCATACAAGGCTGAGTTGATTAGAGTTGATCCACATGGAAGATTTGAGTTTTTGCTTGAAGATGATATGAGTTTGCAAGGCTTCTTCATCGGTTTAAGTGCACTGAAAAAGGGATTTCTCAGTGGCTGCAGGCCCATCATTGGATTTGATGGGTGTTTTTTGAAGACATTTTTAGGCAGTGCATTACTATCAGCTGTTGCCAAAGATGAGAACAATCAGATGTTCCCCATCTGCTGGGATGTGGTGCAGTCTGAGAATGAATTTTATTGGTCATGGTTTCTAAACCTATTAATGGAGGAGTTTAATATTAGAGATGGGCTTGGATGGAGTTTTATAAGTGACCAGCAAAAGGTATGTACTTAGTACATTAATTAATTTCATCTTATGGTTCAGTTTTATATGATGATATGTTTCATTCTTTTTTTTCATCTTATGTTTCCGATTTCATGTTGTGGTTCAGTTTTAGTTCATTAAAACTTGTTTCAGTATGTGTTAGTTTTATTTCATTATTTCATGTTATGGTTGAGTTTTATTTCATAATATGGTTCATTTTTTTTTGTTTCATCTTATGGTTCATTATTTCAGGATATGGTTCAGTTTTATATGATGATATGGTTCATTCTTTTATTTCATCTTATGCTTCTGATTTCATATTGTGGTTCAGTTTTATTTCATTAAAACTTGTTTCAATGTGTCAGTTTTATTTCATTATAACTTCTTTATTTCTGGTTCATTATTTCATCTTATGGTTAAGTTCTATTTCATTATAACTTCTTTATGTATGTGTCAGGGTCTAATCAATGCAATTCAAAAATTCGCACCGAATGCTGAACATCGAAACTGTGCCAGGCATGTCTACTGCAATTGGAAGAAGGAATACCCAGGGTAGACACTGAAAAATCTATTTTGGAAGGCTGCAAGGAGTACTTATGAAGCAGCATTCGATGCTGAGTTGGAAGCAATGAAGAAAGAAAATGAAGCTGCTCACGCAAATTTTTTGCATAGGGATCCAACAAAGTTTTGTAAGTTATATGTTGGTGAGTTGCCAAAATCTGACATGGTAGATAACAATGTCTATGAAACCTTCAATGGTTACATAGTTAAGGCTAGGGGCAGACCTATCATAGACATATTGGAGGATATTAGAGAGTCATTGATGAAGAGGATGCATAAAAAATTGAGTGACATGAGTAGTATTTCAGATATTTTATGCCCTAGAATTATAACAAAACTAGAGGGTATTAAGTACAATAGTAGATTGTGTACCATCAAACCTGCTGTTAGGGAGAAATTCTAAGTTATAATTGGGACAGATAAATTTGTTGTGGATTTGATTCATTTGACCTGTAGTTGTAGGGTATGGCAACTCTCAGGAATACCATGCATTCATGGTTGTGCCAACATTCATTTTATGAATAGGGATCCTGCACACTTTGTTGATAAATATTTCACAGTCAAGAATTATTTAAGGACTTATGCTCAAAGCATTGAGCCCACAAATGGTGCAAGTATGTGGCCCAAGGCTGATGGTTATGCTATTAAACCACCAAACTTTAGAAAGATGCCTAGTAGACCTAAGGTGAAGAGAAAAAGAGCAGCTAATGAGGATCCAAAGCATCCAGGGAAGCTAACTAGAGCTGGAATTATTATGACATGTCAAGTTTGTTTGAAAGTTGGCCATAACAAGCGTACATATAAGAATGTCAACAATCCAGAGTACCAGCGACCTCCAAAGCTGACTGTGAGTATAAATATATATTGTTGTTTGATGTTATTTATAGATACAATGACTTCACATGTGCTAATTATAGTTTCTAATTTGCAGCTGAAGTAGGGAAGGCCTCAAAAGGCAAGGGAAACATATTCAAATGCAAGCAATGCTCTAAATCAGATCAGACCTACTGCAACAGATGGTCAAAGCAATTTAAGTGCACCTGGTCCAAGCTGTAGACCAGTTGGAAGCATGCCAAGTGGACCAGTTGTACCCAAGTCAAGGGAGCCAAGTGTAACAGTTACCACCAGGTCAACTTCTTATGGTGCATGTACTGTACCAACTCAGAATAGGGCAAATGCAAATTGTCAACAAAGAGCATCAGATTTGGCAACTAAAAATAAAGAGAAAAGACTGGTACTAATTAATCCCCTATATATTCTCATGAATATATTGTATATATTGTGAAGTTTGAGTTGACTATATGAATGGAAATTTTTTTTGATGTTGACCTGGCAGATGAGAGAAGGGCATGGAGTTAGAGTTTTTTACGGCACTGGAAACATTTATTTAAGGGTCAATATTTTTTTTAACTAAGGACTACCTTCTTGTTGATTTGTGGTGGGTGCTTGGTTTTTTTGGTTCCAATTATTGTTGTGTTTATTAGTTGTGTGTGGTTGATGTATGGACTAAGCTCTGGCTATTTAATGGTTCTATATTGTATTTTGTATCGTTTGTGCAGCTGCCTGGTAAAAAATAGTTAGAACTATTTCCGGCTCAAGAGCTACCTCTGAAGCTGCAAAATTAGTTCTATTTAGCAGAGGCAGGGGAAGGGGACGAGGAAGAGGATGAGGAATGGCTAATTTATCAAATGCACATGCCTTATCAAGTGGCACTGCTTCATCTACTGCAGCAAGAGGGAAAGGAAGAGGGCAATTAAAAAGAACTTCAGGAGGGCAAAGAAGAGGGCAGTCAATAGGGACACAGGAGAGTACTGCCCATCAGTCTAACTGATTCTGCTACATGGCTGATTTAGGTCTAGGCTTGCTTTTTGTCTATCTTAACAGCTGGATGTTTGGCAACAAAATCATAGTCTAATTTTGGTGTATATTGGAATTGTGCTTCCAATTATTGTCATGTTTTTTGTTTAATATAAGTAGGTTTGGATTAACTGTCTTTGGATTTTATGTAACTATACTCATTTTGGATGTTATAATTGTGTGCTGATGGAACTAATGGTTGTTACAAATTAACACTGGACATGTTTCAGTAAAGCTAGCAATGGCACAAAACTATTTAGGAATGATATTGAATCTTGTTCGGAATGTTCTGAACCATCCAATTATTCATATCAGCTTCTGCTCTCTTTTATTTTTTGTCTAAAAGATCAAGTGAAAGAAAATGAAATTCAAGAAAAGCTATAAACACTTATTAGATCATATATAGATACATGGCTTCCTTATACATTTCTGCTCTTCTATTCTCTTCTTCCTCAACTGTCTCTTCAAAAAGAATAAATGCTGCCATTTCTGTCCCTAAACTCCCAAAGGTTCATTTCCCAGTTCCAAAAGCACCATCAAGAAACTTGGTCCAGGAACTGATTTTAAAGGATGTCACCACCACAGCTGCTACTGATTCTAAGGCAACAGCCAAACTTTATGCCATCTTAGAAGCTATTGCTGATAGAGTAGAGATGCACAGAAACATTAGCAAGAGATGCACAAAAACATCGGCGAGCAAAGAGAAAACTGGAATAAACTTCTTCAAAATTCTAGTAATCTACTTCAACAATATAACATACTTTATAACTATAGCTTTTGGTATGCTCTCTTGATCAATTTATGTATAGTGTACTTTTCATCCATTAATACTAAGTCAAGTAGAATAGAAATTTATAACTAACATTAACATTGATGTTTACTAAATCCACTTCAACAACTAACAAAATGAAATTAGCAAACACCATCACCTAACATCAAAGCTAATTCACATCCTAACACTGTTAATCCATACCCTAACATCATAACCTAACTACTTACAAACCAGGTAGCATTTTTTTCCCAGAAGTTGGACTTTTCAATGCATACAACAATGCAATCAAACAAACAATCAGTAGCACCATAAACCTTAACGATGCTTTTAACCTGTTCACTTCAACCTTTAGCTTCTGGTTCTCATACTTCAGCATATCATACAAAACATTGTAATCCTCCTGCGTTTTCCCCATAGCTCCATTACTATAAGCCCTTCTCTTCTCTGCAATTATCAATGGTTCAGACACTTTTACCTCACCATCTCTTAATAATCTAATGGTGTCCTTATATCTGTCTCTTTTAGCCTTCAGCTGCAACAAAACTTGTTTCTGCTGATGTGTCATTTCTAGATCAATCCATTCGAAATACCCAGTCATAATGCTACCAAACAAATGAAAACATAACATCAATCAAATCATAAAACTAATTAAAGTCCTGTACCAAATTTCTACTAACATTAATTTTTGTTAAAGCCTAAAACATATTACCTTTCGAAGGGAACATCTGTAGAATCGTCTCCCCGAATTCACATTTGTCATTGATGTATATATGCTTGCTGGGATCTCATGGGCATAATGTTTTTGAGGGATCGAGCTTGAATATGTGTTCATGGAGTCAAGTGATCTTTGATTTGAGCCTGTGGTGCTTGACATTTGATTTTTCCTTGTAAAATATTGAGCCCTAATTGAAAAATGAAGAAGATGATGGTGGTGGGAGGAAGAAAACAACGGAGAAGAAGAAAAACAAACGGTGCATTTTATTTTTTTAATCAAACGGTGCGTTTCAACGTGTATTTTAATCATCTGATGTATATTAATTGCTCTCTGATGTGTATTAATATTTGTCCAATCCAGCTGCAACGTCATAAAGAAATCACCGGATTTTTAATCGATGTTTCGAGCTGCCAATATTTAAAAGGTGGTGTTTTATTTTACCAACTTTAAAAAGATGTGATTAAATCACTTAAATCGCTAAAGGTCATGTTTTTTTTTTTTTTTTGCAAATAACTAGTATAAAAATTATATATAGTCAAAATAAGAAACAATTAATTAATGAAAGAAAAAATATAGGTTTTAAATAAGGAATGTTTAATAAAAGTAACTAGATGTTTTAACCATTAGATGCATTACAACTATATATATATATATATATATATATATATAGTAGACTAATTTGAATGGGGATTCTCATAAATTAAGTTATCCGTCCTTAAAAGTAATGTGCGTCTTAGCTCAATTTTATTAATAGTCTTCTAATTTTAATGTAATGTTAGGATTTATCATTACTTTGTGTTAATTATTGTTTGGCGTGTGGGTGTAGCTCATGATTTCTGCGATAAAAAATAAATAAAATAAAATCATTTTACAAAACTAAAGAGAACCAATCAAGGCATACGAGTGTTGTCATGGAATGGGTCTACTGTCTACAAGTTCCGTACCCGGCTTCATATGCCTTCTAATTTTATTTTTTTTTAAAGAATTATAATTTTAAACTTCATTATCTATTTATTTGTTTTATTTATTAATTATATCAAAATTTATTGAAAGTAGATGATTTTGAGCTAATAGTAAATAGCATAAAAGCTCTTTTTAAAAAAAATTTCATAATTTCAACATCGTTAATTATTTAAAAATTAAGAGCAATGTGCATGTTTTATTTTTTTAATTAGTTTGTTTCTATTTGATAAATTCATATATTTTTTAGATTTGTTAATACTAGTTTTGTTTATATTTTTTGCTTTTTTAATAAAATATTTTTCATTCTATTTATATGATATTTTAAATTTTTTTTTTTTCGGTTAAAAGTATAATATAGTCATGGAATAGGAAGTTCTCACTGCCAAATTAGAAGATATAATGCCATGTCAATGTAATTGGATTTTTTTTTAAAAAAAAATTATTATTTGGCATTAATATTTTTGTACTTTTTAATAATATTTTTAATAATATTTATTTTTTAAGAAGTTATTTATTTAAGTAAATAAAAATTGCAATTCCTTTCCAAGAAATAGTTTTGAGCCCATGCATAAGTGATCTTTTTTCTTTCTAGTCCGGACAAATTAAGCTAGCAAAATAAAACCTTTTCTTTATAGGAAGAAACCTTTTGTTGGCTTGTGGGCATTTGGGAGGTGTCAGGTTGGAAACCCAACCTCTCATCCCCTCCTCTAATGTAACTGATTCAAAATAAATAAATAAAATAAAATAAAAACTTTTGTGTTACACTTTCTTCATACACATGTAGATTTTTTTTTTTCTTTTAAAATCCAATTCAACAATACAAGTGAGTTTACTGCAAGACTAAATAACCGAGTACACCTGATTAAAAGAAGATTAATTAATATATTTATATTTCTTTAAATTTGGCACATTTTATAGTTTGAATCTTTAATTTATAAATTAATTATTTTAACATGTTACTTTATTAAAAAAATATTAAAAAAATAATTTATAAATATGTTTTATAAATTTAAAATTTTTAAATAGGCGCATTTCAATTTATAAAAATATTATTTAAACACTTTAAATAAAGTTAAAAGTAGTCATTTTATACATTGAGAAGATAAATTTGGGGTGTAATCGAGTCAAGCTGAGTCGATACAGTGCCATATTCGAACTCAAAACTCGCCTTGAACTTGATTAAGTTTCATTTTCATAACTCGAGGTCGACTCGGTTAAATAATTTTTATACTCGAGTTCGACTCGGCTCAACTTGATCAATAATTTAAAAGTTTTAAAATGTATATTTTTAAATATTCAAGTTCGAACTCGACTGTGTTTGATAAGATATTTTTGTAATTATATTAAAATAAAAAAGTAAAATAGTAAATATACATAAACTCGATTAAACTTACGAGTCTATCAATTTAAACATTAAAGAGTTTGAGCTTAACTCGATAGCTTACTCGAGTAGCTCAAGTTTGAATTCGACTAGATAATAATCGTGACAGTTTCAAATTTTTCTAAGTCAATTTCAAATAGCCCCCGAATAAACCATAAGATAAACTGATGAAATTTTCGATGAATGAAAAAGGTATGAGTTCACTTGATTGTGTCAATAATTGAACATACAAATAAAAAATTTAAAAATTTAGTCACTTATAATGCAAATTGTTCCAAAACGGAAAAAAAAAAAAAAAGGAAAATCTTTACGTTCTAGATTCCAAATGAAGTCACTTAACTCGTACACTGAAATGGAGAGACAAACACTAAAATGCATACAAGTGTAAGGTTGGAGACCATAAAATTCCACAAAAGAGAAAAAAATTACAAGTAATAATTGATGTTTCCTACCAGACCAGCTTCAAAAGCAACCATACATATCATAAAGGTGTTATAATGGTTGCATAAAGGCCACAGTCCCTCCAACCATCCAGTCCCACCCACTAAGGGTTCCCTTTTCTGAAATATATATGCACTCATCCTCCACATCATTGGAAGACCCAAAAAAAAAAATTATATAAAATCTTATAACATTTTTTTGAACGTGAAATCTTACATAAAATCTTATAACATAAACTGCAGATCTTCACTACCTTATTATATGGCTTTTTTTAGGTGAAATTATAAGGTATAATTGTATCAAATTTAAAATGAAAATAATTTTTATTTATATTTTGTAGTTAATATTGATATGAGAGAATTTATTTTGATAATAATCTAAATATAGAATCTTTTTGTTATAAAATATTCTCACTTAAAAAATTAACAAAACTGTGCAATTGCGCTATAAATTTTTAAAAATTTTTCAAAACAACTTTAAAAGGGAAACCAACGTATCAAGGTGTGCAATTGTGCCATATATTTTTAGAATTATGGTCCATTTGTTTTATCTTTTAGGAAAATATTTTTTTATATATATATATTTTAATTATATTCAGTGCATTACATGCCAACTTTCTCTATCAATTTCTGAGCAATCATGTTTGACGTCCTTTGGTCACCATCGACTACTATTCACAAACACCGATGGCTAGACAACCAAATTTTAAATTTTTTCTTTTTAATGTAATTTTATTTTATATAAATATATAAATTTTTGATAAATTGAATATTTAAATATGTTTCCATTAAAAGAAATACTATTATATTTTAAGTATCAGAAAATAGATTTTAAGTATTTTTTTGAGTTGTAATCGAACAAACTCAAAATAAGTTAATTTTTAAAAAATATTTTCTTGAATTATCATTTTTAGTCTTTGAAAAAAAATTAATTATTAAAAAAATAATTATTTTATTCCTTTTTTTATAAAAATTAAAAAGAATGAACTCAATTATTGTTTTTGCGATGGTTTTCGGCCTTTGACAAATGGATGAATCTCTTACCTAAACAAAGTAATTCGAAGCTAATTCATTAAGCCCAGTTGATCTAAAGCCCATTTTACAATGTTATAAATATGGTATCTCTTTTTTTTAATATGAAATAAATATGGAATCTCTAATTAGGGGTGTAAACGAGTCGAGCTAAGTTGAGCTTTAACTAGTGCAATAGTTTACACCAAACTTACTATGCCACTTAGTATTCATGAGTTGTTTTCGAGGTTAAACGAGCCTAAAGAAATTTTTAAAAAATGCAAACTATAAATTAAAATTATTGATAAAAAAATTTAAAATATATTATTTACTAAATAAATTATAATTTATTTAATGAAAATTATGATTTTATTATAATAATATATTTTTTACAATAAAAATTTATATTATATTATATATATATATATATATATATATATATAATTAAATGATTAATGCATTAAAATTACGAGCAGCTCATGAACTTTTATTTGAATTTGTTCATGAGCTTTTTACGAGCCGAGTTTTGAATTGTTTGAGCTCGAACAAATTTTTATCAAGTCGAGCTCCGAGTAGATTGCGAGCAGTTCTGCTCGTTTATAACTCTATCTCTGATTAATGATTATTACTTATCGGTTTGGAAAGAAGGTATTTGCCGGTCTATGGGTGATGAGAGTCGGATTTTGTTTTGGTATGATAATCGGGTAGGTTTGAACTAGCCTCTTGTTTGTTATTCCACTGGTGTCATTCCAAAAGTGGATATATAAAAGGTTGTGAGAGAGTATGTCTCTAGTAATGGGCATTGATATTGGACTCTGTTTCAAATGTGGTTGCCTACATCTATTTTTACGTGTATTGCTTCTATTTTAACCCCTCATAATGATGATTGCGAGGACTCTATGTATTGGAAATTCTCAGCGTCAGGTGAATTTATAGTCAAGTTTGCTTTTAAGGCTTTTAAGGCTTTTAATGCTCATAGCTAGAATCTGGCTGATTCTTGTTAGAGAGTAGATTTGGCATGGTCCTAAATGCGTTAAAACCTTTCTATGGCTGTGTATGCATGATAAGCTTTTGATAAATGTTGAAAGAAGTAGAAGACACATGACCAATGTTACGTGCTATGAGCAATGTCAAGTGATGGATGAGACTTGTATTCATATTTTATGTGACTGCAAATATGTTCAATTAGTGTGATTTAAATTGGTTCCAAGCAAGCACTGGAGTGAGTTCTTCGCTTTGCCTTTGAAAGATTGGATGATGATGGGGTTGTCAAATGGATGGCAAATTGAGACGACTACCAATTGAACTATTTTGTTTGGTACTGCTTATTGTATATTATGGAAAAATAGGAATGGTATTATTTGATAATGATTACAAAATCTAAACTGATTTATCATCTACCATTATAATAAGCACTAAATGTATTGAGGATATTGTTCAATCATTATCATCTTCGACATCATAAAGAAGAGAAACTTATTAATTGGCAACCTCCTCCGCAAGGATGGATAAAGCTAAACACATATGGGTCAATGTTGAGGAGCAATAGTAGAGCGCGCTCCTGTTGGTGGTATCCTAAGGTCTCATTTGGGTGATCGGTTAGGAGGTTTTGTGGCTAATTTAGGCCTTGGTAGTATTTTAATGGCAGAGTTTTCTTTGATTTAAAAGTAGCTTGGTACAAGGGCTTCAAAAAGGTAATTATTGAATTGATAATCTTGTGGTGGTTAATATGTTAATTGGTAAGATGACTGTCAGTTGGAAGTTGCATGGTCTAGTAATGAATATTTGAAGCTGTTGGCTCCTGATTGGGAAGTTCGCATCCAGCATGCTTATAGGGAATGTAATAGGTTTGGTGATCAGTTAGTAAAGGAATGTTATAATGTTGCTTTAGGTTGTCTTAAGTTAGGAAATCAATCAATAGTAGTTCACAACCTAATAACTCAAAATATTATTGGAGTGACTATACCGAGGATGTGTCCAATCTAATCCTTTTGGTTTCTGGGTTTTTACCTTGCTTTGTAAGGGGAAAAAAAAGCATTATTATGGATATGCTCTTATGCCTAATGATAGTAAAAAGAATGATGCAGGGTAGGCTCTACTTTAAGCTATAATTTTCCACAGTTGATATTAGACCTACTGCTAAGGCTTTGCAAGAAGTGAAAATGGAACTGCTTTGTGCTACCGTTCCTTTGATGTTTCTGAATTTAATTTAGTTGCTATAAGCCTATAACCAAATGTGTAGATTGGCAGTTCCTTTTTTTGTTTACACTGTGATACGTCAACTCAATATTATTGGGATAAGGAAAGGAGAGTTAGTTATTAAAAGTTAGTATTTCTAAACTCATTTTTATAAGCCACCATAATGTAGGTTTCATAAGCCTAGATGTGGAGATAGAAATTGAACTTAAGATCTCTTCCTCCAAAAGCAATTGCTTTTACTACTTGAGTTAGACGTTAAGAGTGTGTTTGGTTCAAATGAATTCCACAAAATTTCGTGGATATCATTTGCAAATCCAAATTTGTGTGTTTGGTTCAAATCAATATTTAATGAAATTCATTTCCAATTCCAATTTTTTAATTCTATGGAATTGGACATTACTAGTTCAAATTCTTAAAAAATTGTGAGGCTTTGTAAATGAATTCCACAATTTTAAAACTATACTTTTATAAAGTCAAAAATACCCTTACTTATTATTTTTATTTTTAAATTTTATATTTGTCTTTCCCCACATTCTTTTTTTTTACTACATTATTTTTTTAACTAAAAATATTATTTAACTAACTAATATTTTTATTATTTTTTCTTTTTTTGTTTTCCTTTTTTATTTTTATTTTCTCTTATTTTTTTCTATGCACCTTTTTTCTTTTTTTTT
>CATIWO010016563.1:0-16317 GCA_949673435.1 Macaranga tanarius | reverse complement strand
AAAATAATAAGTATACAAAATTTATGCTTGTTGTATCATGCATCTTGAGTAAGTTGTGTGTAACTAAGTATGCTATTCATTCGGAAAAAGTGTGTGACATTATAAGTATAAGTAAAATAATAGTGGGATGGAGCATAAAATGCACTCACTAAAAAAAAGAAAAAAATAATAGTGGGATGGAGCATAAAATACACCCACTACAAAAACATAAAAAAAATGTGTCTAAAAATGCCATGAGAAATGTTAGTTTATGCGTGTGCTTGAACTTTGTCCCAATAGCTATTTGTGTCTTTAGAAATCCTAAGTTTGAAAAATGAATATTTTGGCTAGATAGTTTGGTTAGCACCTTGACTTTATATTCTTGATTTTGTTATTAATAAATTGAGATAATATATTAAACTTATTGCTTATGCTATGAAATTTGTTTCCTTTACCATTGTTGAGTATTGAAAGTTTAGTTATTAACTACCTTTTTCTTAAAAAAAATTCTTTCATGGTTAGGATGACTTGTTGAGATTGCTATATTTATTTTGGAGAGGATAAAATTTTTGTTGTTTTTCTTACTTAGATCTTTGTTTCTTGCTTGAGGGCAAGCAAGGTCTAAATATGGGGGAATTTGATAGTATGCAAAATAGCATAGTCATTTAGGATCATTTTGTTGACTTTTTCATTAGTTTGCATTTGCATTGTGTTTAATTATTATGTTATCGTTGTTATTTGTGTGCTTTTATATTATTTATATGATTTGTAGGTTCTATTAAACTAATCTCAAGCTTGAAGTTGCTTTGGAGTGCATTAGAATGAAGTTTGGTGTTCAAAAAGTCAAGGGAAGCAATTTAGGAGGCGTGCCGACTCGTGACAGCAAGCGCCTGTGCCGACTTGCCCCTCCGTGCCGACTCATCCCATGTACTAGTACCGACTCGAGCCAAGCTAAAAAGCCTTATGTTGACTCATGCCACTGTGCTGAGTCATGACAGAGGGCATCCGTGCCGACTCCCACTCGACTCAGCACAGTGGTACCGAGTAGTTTAGGCACATATTCTTGACACCCTTTCACATTTAACCCCTTTTTCAAAGTGTACGAATTGGGATGTTTGGGAGGCCTATAAATACATATATTGACATTATTTTAGACATAATAGAGATATCAGAAAATACTTAGTTATATTTTCAAAGTATTATTATTGTTTAGTTTTTATTATTAGTGCAATTCTAAGTTTCAAGTGAAGAATATTCAAGCAAGTTAAGGATTCATCAAGAAGGCTATCTACATTCAAGTTCTATCTTTCTCTCTATCAGTACTTGATATTTTATTTACCTTCTTATTGTTATTTAATCATGTTTATTATGTACCTTCGCTAAGCCATTATTTGTTAGAATTGCAAGGAAGAATAAATCAATGAACTACATTTTATGTTTTATATTATATGAATGATTTAATTTTAATTGTGAGTTTGAATGTGTTGTGTATGATTGGCCATTATACATGACTTACTAATCAAATGTATATAATGAGAATTAATGCATTTTGGTGGAAATACAATTAGAGTTATTTAAAGGTTAAGGAAATCTCTTGGAGATAAGGATTTCTCTTTAAAGGATTAAAGATTTGGCATGGTATATTAACGATTTTTGTTTATCTATATAATGTCATGAGAATACTTATAGACTCTAAATGAAAATGCCCTTAATTGACAATGGGAATTGCTTTTTTAAGGACTTTAGGTTTAATTGACAATGAGAATTACTTTTAAGGACTTAGATTATGTTCTCTAATCATTTCATATAATTATTTATTTATTGCTTTGTAGTTCTTGATAATTTTGGAACTGTGGTTCTAATGAATTTTAATTGAACTTGTTATTAGAACATTTAAATTAGTTAGTATAGTTTATAATTCTTTAGTAATTTTAGAATAATAGAACAATTCAACATATTCATTATTATTGCTTGCCTATCCATCCAACTATCTATCCGGTTAATATAAGATTGCTCCAAATTCCCAAGTGTTCGATACCCTATTTGCTCTATACTTAGTCTTAGAGACTAGGGTATTATATTTGACCTACATCAATATTAGATATAAATGATGTTAATGTATTTGTTGTGAGGTATATGATTGAATGTAGCAACATAAATTGTGATGGCATTAGAATTATGGTTATAAGTGTGTATATATTATGAACTTGAGTTTGGTTCATTGGATATAAATGAGGTTATATTTGTGAGTAAATGTTGATATGTCAATTGGCTATATGACCATCGACAATATGAAATGTGATTATGTTGATTGGCTTTGTGACCATCGACTATGTAAAATGTTGAGTACGTCGATTGGCTAAGTGACCGTCGATACTGTGAAAGGTTAATAAGTCGATTGGCTAAGTGTCCATCGATAAGGAAAATGATACCAAACAATGAGATTGAAATGTGAAAGTGTGAATTCTTTCATTTATGTGAATTATTGTGAGATGCTATCCCTATTGTTGAAATGAATGCAAACATTAAATAAAGTATTGAGATTTGAGATTAATGTGATATGTACTCAATTTCTTATTAATTATATTTATACTCTTCTAGTATGGAATTGATGATTATGGGTATTAGAGATGATGAAGTGCAAATACATATATTTGGCTATATATATAATCCTTTATATGTTAGTTGATTGTGAATACTAAATGTATCATAAAATATGACTATTCGAATATTAAATGATGTGTTAATATAGATATACTTTGAGCTTGTATTTGTGAATGAATAGATAATGTTAAGTATGTCTTTAAAGTGTCTCTAAGTTAATTTGAGCCTCATTTGAGTGTGGGAAAGTTTGTATAGCTTCAAAAGGCTAAAAAGGGAATTTTAAGATTTGAAAGGAAAGGGAAATTGAGTCTGAGATACGTAGAACAGTATGAAATTGTGGAAAAGGTGAACCGTTGGTATATAAATTGGTTTTTCTAAGGGAATTATCTTCTATTTATGATGTGTTCCATGTGTCTATGTTGAGACAACATAGATCGGATCCTAGTCACGTGATACAGGAGCCTAAAATAGAGATTTTTAAAGGATTTACATATGTGGAAGTACCAATAGAAATTTTAGATCAAAAGGTGAAGCGGTTGAGGAATAAAGAGATTGCAATAGTAAAAGTGAAGTGGAGTCATTATTTCCTTACAAAAAAGCAACATGGAAGATGGAAGAGCTTATAAAACACAAATACCCGTATCTTTCCAGAAGATGGTGAGTTATTATATTTTGGGGATGAAATTTTCTATAAGGAGGGGAGAAATATAACACCTGCCTTTTAGAATACTTGTTATGTTCTTATATATTGTATATTGCATATAATAGATAGTGAACTTATTTTAGTTTGGGAATGTGCATGAGTTTTAGAGAGGGATTAAATTGTAAGGAAAGTTTGGAGTAGATTATCACAATAGAAAGTTTTAGGTTATTGTGCAATATACCCATTGCATTAAGGAGCTAGGGAGGTATTGTGGTGATATATTATTAAAAATATCTAGATTATTATTTATTAGTATTATTATTATATTAAGTGATAATTATTCATTAAATGAGGGAGACACCTTAGGGGGAAAATGGTGGGTTTTGATTAGAGAGTGTGGGTGTGTGTATATATATGTATGTATGGTGGGAATTTGTAGAGAATGGGAGAAGAGAAGAGAGTGTTTTCTTGAGAGATTTTTGGAGAGTTTTGATCTTGCTCAAGTTGTCAAACAATTACTTTGGGAAGCTTTAGGAGGCCTTTAATCCATTGGAGTCCTAATTGGTAAGCTTTACATGTAATTGGGTTATTTCAAATTGAGTTTTGTTTAGTTACAATTCGTTCCCAGTTCCTCTATTTTTTAGCCATAGTGTTTTTACCATAACTTGGGCTGTAGAGCTCTGATTTGAGCATAGTTAAATACTATGGAAACTTTCGAGAGTCCTCTATAATTTCTATGTTTTAATCTTGGACTGAATTTGTAGTTAGGAGGTCTAACAGGGCTCAACATTTTATTGTTCATGCTGATGCCCTGTTTTACCCTTATGGATTCAAAAATCTATAATTAATTCTATATTTGTCCGAATTGAGTAATTCTAATTGAAATTGGTAGTACACTCCTAACCCTAGATTTAGTAGAAATTTGGTGGTCATTAGACTTGTATATGCATCTTTAGGCTATATTGAACTATAAGCATTTAGTTGTACTTTATGAGTTTAGGGTGAATTACAATGTTTGCTTGTTGAATTTGATATATAATTATATGTAGGAGTTAAAAGAGATAGAGAAGACCCTACTAAATAGGAGGAGCTTTTCTTCTTAAAATAGTTGAAAGCTTATGGTAAGTGATTATTAATATATACTTATACATATATTGATTCTTATGTAATTATTGTTGTTTGATTATGTTTGGTTTGTATAAGCCAATTGATATGGCAAGAAGTCAGATATGTTAATATTAAGACTTATGATGGAATGTGTGGTGAATTTGTGAATGGCTATTGAAATGTGAATGATGCCTATATATGTGGATTGTGCTAGCCATTTGATGTGGCGTGGTGGATTGAAATGTGTTGTTGTGAGAATGGAAACTTATGATTAGTATGTTAATTGAAAATGATGTAAAATGAAATATGGTTGTGAAATGTGAATGATGTATATATATATATATATGTGGATATTAAATGAAATGTCAGGAATGTGAGGAATGTGAGGTATATATGTGATAGTGGGGCTGAGCTGGGCAAAGAGCCTCCACTGATTGTGAGATCTGAGACTGAGCTGGGCAGAGAGTCTCAAAAAGTGGCCACATGTGATATATATAAATTGTGAGAAATGGGAAAGCTGAGCTGGGCAGATATCTACCTAAAATAAATATGTGAATGTGAGATCTGAGACTGAGCTGGACAAAGAGTCTCAGAAAGTGGCCACTTATGTGAAAAATATGAAATTATGAGAATAAAGCCTAAGTTGGCTATACGTGAGGATAAAGTCTAAGTGGGCTATGTGTGAGGAAAATGTGTGATGATTATTCCGGACAGATAATCAATGTGCATGAACATGTATTCTTGCATTGTGTTTATATATAAATGTTGAATGTTGATTCAATGTGAGAGGTGAATGTGAGGATCATAGTTGTGTGTTGATGATATTGTTTATTGAAATGGTGGTGGATTACTTTGAATATTGTGATTTATTATATATGTTGTATCTACAATTGAGTTTTGGTGTTTGGATATTTTTTTGTGGTGTTTTAGATATGCACAGGTTTTTGGACACAACCATATGGTTTTAAAACACGGCCATGTATATGCAAGGATTTGGATTCAGGACTTTAAGCACGGCCATGTACCTTATGGGCATGGCCGTGTGTATTCAATGGAAAGAAAATATCGGATTCAGGCATGACTGTGTGTCATTTTGGTACGGTCATACATATTCAGGGAAAAGAATGCCAAATTTAGGCACGGCCATGTATGCTCAATGGAAAAATACAAGCCTCGGCATGGTTGTGCAAAATTTTCGCGCGACCGTGTGAGCTCAGTGTGCAGAGTTTAAAACTCAAGCACAGCCGTGTGCATTTTCTGCACGGCCGTGCGCAACCTGTTTGTAGGAAATTTTTCTTAGCTTGTAGTGCATTAAATTTTATATATTTCCTTAATTAGTTCTTAGAAAGTATTATATGTATGATTATATTAATAATTGCTTATTGACTTGTAAGCTCATTCCTTTGCAAATTGTGTTTTTCAAGATATAATAGATAAAGCTTGAGGTGTGCGTTTGTTAGAGGGCTCAGGTGGTTCAGAGGTAAGCTTGGTGTCGACAATCCCATCCTCATATAGAATATGGCATTTGGCATCTGTAATAGCATTTTGTATGCTTAGTATGAATGTGTAATATTATATACAATAGTAAGTTATGTACATTGTACAAGCCTTGATATATTTATTATATAATATAGAAAATTTTCTTATGCCACGTGTTGGTGTATTATGGTGGACATGAGTGTGTGGTACTTTGAATGTACTACAATTTTAGTATAAATAGTGTGATTGTGTGAAGTACCTTATCTAGTGTGTCTTCAAGATGAGTCATTGAAAAGAACAATTCAGATATCAAAATATAATGAGAGCTCATGCACCTTAGTACAAAGGGAATTTGGTACAAGATACATTGAAGAATAAGTGAGTTATTAATTTTGAGGATGAAATTTTCTTTAAGGAGGGGAAAAATATAACACCCGCATCTTAGATACGTGTTACATGCATCATGCTTTCCATTACATGTAGAGTAGAGTAATGAATTTCATTTAAGTATGGGTATGTATATGTAATGTAGAGAGGGACCTAATTATAAGAAAATATAAGAGTGGATTGTCACAATAGAAAGTTAGGGGCTATTATGTATTATTTCCATTTCATTAAAGGGGAAGAAGAATATTATGGTGATATTTGTCTATAATTATTTAGATAATTATTGTTATTCTTTATTGATAAATATGCATTTATTTAAGAGGACACCTATGGGGGAAAATAGAAGTTGGTGATTGGTGGATATGTGTGTGTGTGTTTGTGTGTATGTATGTATGTGTGTAGAGTGTAGAAAGATTAGAGAAGGAAGAGAAGAGAGTGATTCTTGATAATTTTTGGGAGATTTTAATCTTGTATAAATATTATTAAACAATAGTTTTGGGACGCTCTAGGAGGTTTTTAATCAATTGGTAAGCTATAATTAAATTTTTATTAATTGAATTTAAGTTTTGATTGTTAGGAATTTCATGCTCTGTTTTTCATGTTTTTTAGTCTTAGTGTCTTTATCAAACTTTGAGTTTTAGAGCTTCAAATTGAGCAAAGTTGGATGCTCTGGAAACTTCAGAGAGTCCTCTACAACTTTTATGTTTTGAGCTTGATCTGAATCTGTGGCTAAGAGGGTCTGACAGGGCTCAACATTTTATTGCTCTTGCTGGTGGCTTTGTTTTACCCGATTTGATTTAAAAATTCATAGATAATTCCATACATGTCCAAATTAAGTAATTCTAATTGAAAATTAAAGTAGACTCATAATCCTAGCTTCTGTATTAAAATGGGAGCCAAATAATTTGTGTGCATGATTTTCGAGCATATCAAATTAAGATGATAAATTGCATTAATTGAGTTAAAGTGCAAGAGTAATGAATTGTATGTATGTTTGATTTATGGTTATGTGTAGGAGTTAAAAGGGATAAGAAAGATATAATCAACTAGAGAAACTCTTCTTATTTAAAGTTGGAAAGCACCTTTGGTAAGTAGTTACTAATAAATTATATATTGGTTTCTTTTATGTACTAAAATTATAATGATATATGTGTATTATCTTGGTTAGTTGAATAAATTACATAATTCTTCATACATAGTGGATTAGATGAGTTGTGCCCTTTAGAAGTATTAATAGAATATTATATTAATGTGAAGGTGCAATATGTGTATGGAGATTGAGCATTAAATGTGAAAAATATACATGGTGTGAAGATTAATTGGATGCATTATGATCTTGGCAATACTCTTGTATTACCAATAATAGTATATATATATGATTGATATAAATTCATAGTGAGAAAAGGAAGTGATCTTTGAATTTAATATGAATGCTATCCTTGTGGTGTATGCATGAAGAAATGAGATATTCTTATGATAAAGCCTTGTGTGCAATGAATGAGTTTTGATCTATAGGTTGTGTTATGAAATGTTGATGATGGTATGAGTATGCTATAAGTGGATTACTAATTAAATATCATGTGAGGTTAATATATGCATTATGAATGTGAATGTCTATGATAAGTATGGGATTGTTGGTGTTGAAAATTGTAATTATATATGTGCTATGAACTATGTAAATTAATGAGGTAAGCACATAATGTGGAATAAAACTTATATTATTTGGTATTAGTAATATTATGTGTATGTTGTGAATGTGAGGATTTGGTTTGGTAACTATGTGTATGGTTTTCATGAGATATTGTTTATTGTGATTGGTGAAATTATGGTTGCATTGTGTAAGTAATTATTAATATAATGTATATATCTGTTGATTCTCATATTTAAATATGAATTGTATTACTATGTGGATTATGCAAACCATTTAATATGGCAAGAAATGATATATATATTAATTGTGAGAATATTGAATTAAGATTGAATAGTTGATTGAATGTGATATGAATTGAAGTTTGGCTACAAAAATGTGATGGTGTATATTTATATGAATATTGATTGATTGTGAGGAAATGTGAGGTATAAGTATGATAGTGGGGCTGAGCCGGGCGGATAGCCTCCACTGATTGTGAGATCTGAGACTGAGCCGGATGGATAGTCTCAGAAGTGGCCACATGTGATATATTAATTGTGTGAAATAGGAAAGCTGAGCCGGGCGGATAGCTATCCAAAGCAAATGTGTGATTGTGAGATCTAGGACTGAGCCGGGTGGATAATCTCAGAAAGTGGCCACTTATGTTAAAAATTTAAATTTGTGAGGAATAAGCCTAAGTTAGCTATGTGTGAGGAAATTGTGTGACGATGGTTCCGGCCGGATAATCAATGTGTATAGATATGTATTCTTGTATCGTGCTTACATATAAATGTTGAATTTTGATTTTAATGTGAGATGTGAATGTGATGGTTATGGTTGTGTGTTGATATTTATTTATACACACACATATGTATGTATTATTAATTGTTAGTTTTCTATTGATGATATTGAGTTGTGGAATGATTGTGAATTACTTGGAATGTGTGTGAATGTGCAATCAGGATGAGGATATGGGGTTGAGACACGGCGTGTTTCAGGCCGTGTGGCAAGACACGACATGCCCTGTTTCAAACACAGGCATGTTTAGTTTGGTATTTTCAGCTTTGAGCAGACACTGGCACTTGCCAACGGGTTCTGAGACAGAAACACGGCCGTATTCTCGGCCATATCTCGATGAAGGCTTTTGACATATAGACTACACAGGGAGAGATATGCCTGTGTAGTCCACTTTTACTTGTTTATTAATTCTTGTTAATTATTTCTTGAGAAGTCTTGTTAATTATATTAGTTGCTACTTACTGAGTTTCAAGCTCATTCCTTTGCAATTATTTTCTTTTTCAGGATAAATGATAGTTGAATCAATGTTTGCATGCAATAGAGATACCAGGTGGGCCAATGTCAAGTCCGGTGTATACATAACTAGATGTTATTATCATTTAGGCCTGATGTCTGTACTCAAACTTCTTAATGTGTATTAAGAAGTTCTTTATATAAGAGTATACTTGTAGAATGATATATTTGTTGTTAAGGCCTTTATGTTAGTAGTGAAGTATACGATATCTTGTGGAGAAATTTTAATTGTGCCACCTGTTTAAGTTCCTAAGTGTAGCATTACAGCCTCCTTATGGCCTGCTGAGGCATCGCCTAAGGGCTTCAATGGGCTAAGGCGTCGCCTTTATGCATAGAGGCATCGCCTCTGTGCAATAGGTGCCGCCTAATCACCCTATAATGTTCACATTTTTGAAATTTTCATTAATAGCAATAAAAATTTAATCCAAAACATCTAAAAGCAAGTATAAAGATGAAAGGATTGAAGAAAGAAAGTCCACTCACAAAAATGCATATTCATTTTCTTTTTCCTCTCCTTCCGGTAGCGTTTTTTTCCTTTTTTTTTCTTTCTTCCTCTACATCTTCTTCTTTATCTTTATCAATGGTGGTTTATGCTAAATTACTGTTTAGTTCTCTAACTTAATTTCTTTCAATTAAGTCCTTTCTCTAAACTTTTTTCCTTACGATTTAGTCTTAACCCAAAATAACTTAAATTATTCAGATATGAACATGACAGGTAAAGATTTAATTTTAAAATAAGAGAGATGTATGCATAAATTAGGGCAAACGTCAAGGGTAAGATGTAATTTACTCTAACAATAATAATAATAATAATAATAATTTATGGGCAAATGTCCAAATTGAACCCTCAACTTTGGCCCAAAATATGGATTGGACCCTCTTTTTTTTTTTGTTCCCATTAGGAACTTTATGTTGTAATTTCGACTCAATTTGGATCTTATCCAAACGGAAGCCCAAACTGACATTAAAACCATCTCTGCTGGACTTGTGGGGCCCACCATTCTTATCTGACTCAGATCCACGCTAGCCTCCTCTCTTCTATTAATGAATAATTCCCAAAAACCCAATTGTTCATGAAAGCAAACCTTTATTTTTCTTTCTTTTGAAATCAAGGATCATCACTGAAGCTGTTTTTCTTTTTATTCAATAATATCACATGAATGATTGAGGGAGAAGCAGCTAATAGAAGATGGAGGCCTTATCATTGTCAATGGCATCATCTTCATCTTCTTAAAGACGTCGCTTAAGGGTGATACAAAGAGGTGAAAGACGTTGTCGATGTAGTGCTCAAGAGGTATTATGGACATCCTAGACAGATTCAAACCCATGCTAGAGATTTTATGGATACCCAAATTATAGTGTAAGTTATGGTTATAGTTTGATTGTTTTATGTTTATAGTATTTACTCAAATGAGTCTTGCGCTTGATGAAATATTGTAGCCACCTAAAGAAAGGGTTTCTCAAAAAGGATGTGGTCATTCATTTGGTATGATGGAGAGATGGATAGTAGAGCAAAATAGGTCATTAATGGACTAAAAATGGAGAATAAGAGATTGAAACACAAAAATATAGAGTTGAGGAAAGTAGCTGATCATATTGCAATTGGTTTAAGCCTTCATGCATCAATTGATGAAATTAGAGAAGATGCTAGAATCTTAAAGGAAGAGAATGTGTCTAAAATGGACAAAATGAGAAAGCAATTGAGAAGAGCAATTATTGCTATTATCTTATATTGGTTTGTGTTTGTGCTTTTTTATTTTGTTTATGTATTAAAGAGATCTTAGGTGCAAATGTGCCTATATTATTGTAATTGAAAATTTATTGAAATATCAAATGAATTATTGATGTGAATTCTTGTTCATTATATGAATGAGTTTGAATAAGTAAAAGTTTATGTCCAAATATAATGTAGATTTTAGGTCAATTGAATCATTTGTGCTACATCTCAATTAATATAGCAGGGTATTAGCATTGAATCACAAACTTAATTGAAAATTAAAAATATATAAGAAACTGAATATAGGTAGAACAAAATCAGAAATATAAAAATGACTATAACTTCAAGTACTTAAGTTTCCATTGCAAAAAGTATAGCAATTGTATCTACATAGATACTGAATTAAACTATATAAATCATATAACCTAATAAGAGTCACAAATGCTCCACAGGCAGCCAAAATATGAAAAAAAAAAAGAATCATGTGTCTTGATTAGCTAAAAAAGAACGATAGTATCAGGCATGTAGTTCCTAAGGAACTTGATTCATACAAACAAGTTATCTAGTTCCTATAGGAACTAATTCAGCGAAAAAATTAATAAATTAGCAAAAATTAATAAATTAGCAAGTCATGAAATGTTAGCATCCTTGGAACTTCTATGCAGCTTTCCAATCTTTGCATGTCTCTCTTGTTCTAGTTGTATAGTTATTATATATGCAGAGCCCTGCCATTGAGGCCTATGAGGCTTAAATAGAAGATTAGTTGGCTAACTAACTTCTGCACCATCACTAGTAAATTCTATCTTTTGAATTCCCTCGTTGATGGATGGATAAGCCTTTCTTCTTGCTTGTCTCAACTCTCTTTCACTTGGAATTGGAAATCTTATTTCAGGATGGGGTTACCAAGCATTTCAGGATCAGTCCTTGCTGGAGCAGTCAACACAATTCTCTGAGTTCTTTAGCCAGGTTGCATTCAAAGTTTTCTGATTACAATTCAACATAAAGTTGAATAAATAATAAAGGAAAATTAGCTTGTTACTCACATTCAAAGTCATGTTACCAGCATCACTTACATAGAAACCATGCCTAGTGTTTCTGCCCCTAGACACATTGCTACATATAACTCTATTTAAACTAGCACTTATTTCTATCACTTTTTTTCCCTTTAAAGTTTGAAGCAGTAATAGAAGTACTTGATGCATTACGAACAGTTGTTGTTGCTGCTGCTTGAGCATTAGCAATATTAACTCTTACTGGTGGCTATTCAATAAATAATTACATATAACACATCAAATCAGTTGGATAAGGACGAATATAGAAATTCATAAAAAGAAATCAATTGCACTTACCTGAGCACGACTTTTTTTATTATGCCCTACTTAGTGACAATTCCCACAAGTAATCTTATAGCCTTGCCTAGACAACTTCCTTGAGTTAATATTCTTTCAAGATTCATTTTGCTCTCTAACCCTCTTAGTTTTAGGTCTCTTAGGCATCTTAATGACTGGTGGGGGTTCAATTGGAAGAAATTAATTATATTTCATGAAAATTTTCCCAGGCATAGATTGCATTGGGTACTGGTAAGTTGCCACATACATTGACTTGTGATACTACTTTGAGATTTGAGACATAGGGTCAATTTTTGCATGTGTGAGTGCACAGATTGCATAAGAGCATGAGATACTAGTTAGATCTTATGCTCTGTATATACCTAACCTCTCATTAAGAAAAATAGTATGCCTATCACGCCCATCACAAACTTTATAACTTGAATCCCCATTGAAAAACACATTGCATCCATAAGCAATAAATATATTCTTGAAAAATATCCATGCATTCAAGACTCCATTCTGAAACCCGCTTATCAACTAAAATTTTGTTACCTGCTAACCTCTGTAATTGTTCTGATATATTCCAATATGGCCACAATAGGCTTAAACCTTACTTTGAGAATGCTAGAGTTGAATGACTCAGACATATTATTATCCACTAAGTCTGACTTACATCTGTTGCTGAAATAAGCCCTACTACACTTTGAAGGATTATATTTCATCAAGTCTTCTACTGCTCTCTTACTGACTTCACCCAATTTTTTCAAATTGTCTTCAAATTTTTCAGGGACTGTGCTCCATGCACGTATCCAAAATCTCTTTTTCATTTCACCACCTGTCCATTTCTTAGACCAATTTGCATAAATGTGTCTTGCACACCATCTATGTTCAGCCTCAGGCAACACATCTGTAACTACTTGCAATAATCCCTATAAAGGAAATGCAGACAATATATATAAAAATAAAAAAATTATCAATTACAAGACAATATATAAAAAAAACATAGAAACTAACTTTTTGCATATCTGATATAATTGTCAATGCTTTGCCTTAATCTTGAATATCCAGCTCCTTCATCAGCCACTGTAAAACTACTTCCAATTAACTTTGTTCTCCTTATCTGAGACTACCCAAGCAATTGGAAAATTTTAATTTGCTGTATCTTCCCCAATAGCAACTAACACTTCCCCTTTCATATGTCCCTTTAGAAAACTACCGGCATACATCCTTTTTTCCAACCTTTTTTCAGAGCATCAAAGCATATGAACATTCTCTTAAACACTCTCTTTCCTTATTTAAACTTCTTTTTACATAAATCTATCTCACACACACTACCAGGATTAGTTCTTTTCATTTGATCAATATATGCTTCAAGTTGCCTAAATTCTGTCATAAAATTACCTTCTAATTATGTTAAAATTTTCCTCTTTGCTCTCTTCATTTTAGATGCAGACAAATTTAGCCTTATTTCTCCTTTAGCTTCATCCATTAGCTCTTTCACTTTTGTTTTTGGATTCCTATAAACCTTGTCTTTAAAATAACTTGCAAGAAAATTAGTTATTACCCTTGAGTTGTTAAAAGTCCTAAAACAGTTATGCTCAAGTTGTAAGGTTTTAACACACATTCCCCTATTTTTTCCATTTTTGGAGATCAACATTACAAGGGGCAACCACTGGATTTTCATCTAGCTCTAATACTACTAGGCTCATTAGGTTCAGGCCTTAAATCTTTCCTTTTAGCTACACAATATTTTATAATTGCTTCTCTAACTTTATTGGCATCACTAAAGGTCATGCCAAGTAAAAAATGTGGATTATCATCATCCATATCATATCTGACCTTTTTCCTACATTGCATAATAATATTCATATCATCTTTATGTGTTTACTCTTCTTCATCATCCTCTACTGCACTTCCCCCTTCATCCTCCTCTTCATCCTCCCCTTCACTTTCATCTTCTTCATAATCTTCATCATTCTTATCTTCATCTTCATTGGTATCCTCTTCATTCTTATTCTCTTTTTGCTTATGAGCAGTAGCCTTTGTTTTAAGTTGTACTTCAGTTTGATTTTGAGCCTGGTTAGCAACCTCAGTTTTATTCACATGTTGCACTTCATTCATATAATCAAGTTCACCCTCCTTATGTCCACTAATTACATCTTGAGAAAATAACTCATTTTCATCGACAAAGAGGGTTTTATACCAACTACTGTTATTTATCCCTGTTGATACACCTATATAGCTATATTGTGTTCTTACTTCATTAATACCAACTCCATCTTTATTCAGATTGCTATACACATTCTCATGGTCATCTACTGTTTTATTCCTAGCCTCATTCTCTGTGTTCATCCCATCCCCAAACTCAATCAAATTACACTCTACACTCAAATATGGCACATCAATATTATGTTCTCCATAAATATGTAACTGAGTAAATCCCATGTTCTCTCTAATATACTTGACCATTTTCCTAATACTATTATCATCTTACAATAAATACAGTCCACTACCTAGTGGTTTCCTTGATTTAAGTGCATATACTTTCTTCACATTAGGATACCTTAAACGTATATTGTACTTTTTAAGTATATAAGGGTAACTCAAGAAATCTCTATCGAATTTGTCAACTATATCATCTTCTCCATCTACATATGACAACTCAAGCTTAAATTCCCATCTACCCCCATAGTGAAATACAAAATCAATTGTCTCCATACTGCTTCATATATTTTAAAAAAATAGTATAAACAAACACTAACAACTCAAATAAAAGTATTTTTTTAATTTAAAATACAAATTATTGAACAAATAAACCCTGGACCACTTCCAATAAAATATTCCACTTCAAAACCCTAAATCTTTGTTTTCAAGAAAAAAAACACAAACTCCATTTAATATTTTATTAATATTGAATTATTAAAGAAATCAAACAAACCTAAATCTCAAAATTACTTCTAATTTAAAAATCCCCCACTTATTTATTTCAAAAACCCAAACTTTTCATTTTAAACTACAAACATTAATAACTGTCATTATTCACTTAATATTTTTTTCTAATTAACATTTTATTACTTTATTAACCAATTTCAGCACATTTATGACCCAACCACCATCAATCTCGAAGCGAATGAAGAAACATTAAAATATCTCAAACCTTTTTGCATGCAGCCAGTACCAGTGACAGATGAATAGTGGTTGTTAGGGTTTCATAAAGACTGTTAGGTGAGTGAGGTTAAATTTAACGATGACAACAAACTCTTTGTTAAAAAAGAACCCACACAGAAGGTGAAAAACGAAGGTTGGTGTATGGGTCTACTTTGTGCAAGTTTTCCATTTTCTAAGTTTTAGTTTGTAATAATAAATGATAGAGGAGGCTAGAGGTGGCTGGTGTGGATGTTGAGTTAAATAAGAATGGTGGGCTCCACTGATTTGTAGTAATTAGCATAGTTATTTTAGTATATTTCATGCATAATTAGGTTATATTAAGTTTGCATTTTGATTTAATTATAATGCATTTTATTAATAATCACACATACTTTTGGTTATAATTGTTGTTGTTAAATATATATACATTTGTATGTTCCTCTAATGTTTTGTTCGTTTTTTTAATATTTTTGGATAGTTAAATGATAATGTAGAAGTCAAAGGAGTTAGACTTAGTGTGATTCAGTGTGAGACTCGGTGTGACTAGGAAGCTTCACGAGTCGAGAACAGCAACCTTGGTCTTCACGAGTTGGCAATCTCTACTTGGTCTTCATGAGTCGAGACAGTAGCCGATTCTTCACGAGTTGGCAATCTTTACTTGGTCTTCATGAGTCGAGACAGCAGCCGATTCTTCACGAGTCGGTAATCTTTCGTTGGTCTTCACGAGTCGTGACGTTCATGCATGCATTCCATGCACTTCACGACTCGGCAATTCTTCCTCTGCTTCACGACTCGAGATAGCGTAGGAAACTCAGTAAGCCTTCAAACCATCTTCACGAGTCAGCAATATTTATATATTTCTTCTCGACTCGACACAGAGGAACCAGCTTCTCGACTCTGCAAAGGCAAGAAAAGATGCAACCCTTCAGACAAGTCGCATTCCTTCGGACTAAAGCATACGACTTTTGTTTTGTACCCTTTC